>BQNB010005400.1:60273-102365 GCA_026074375.1 Tanacetum coccineum | reverse complement strand
TCTCCCTCATTTCTCTCTCTCTCTCTCTCTCTCTCTCTCTCTCTATCTCTCTCTCACACACACACACACACACACACACACACACAACCACCAACAAAAATTAATATTTCAGTTGCGTCATTCCTATAGTTCGAACAAAACACAAATCTTAAAAAACTTCATTCGTTTATGTTTTTGGCTTCAAGAAGATAGGTAAGATAAAAAAAATTATTTAACGCGAAAACGCGACACGAAAACGCCAAACACGGTAATGTGTCTTGCGCTGTCATGTGGCATTTTCCCGGACCATTTAGGCTGGCTACTACGGCTTTTGGCACGAAAACGCAAATAAATGTATGGCTGTGGCGTTTTCGTGTGGTGTTTTTGGGGAAAACGCGACCCACAGCGCACTGTACCCTTAGCTCTTAATGACAAAAGTGAAGTCTAGTGGGGATGAATATAGAAGAGAAATGGTCATCAACATTGTTGCAAGTTTGGCGGAAGGGAAGACTTTTTAGCAAAGAATAATGTTTAGGGATTTTGTGTAAATGGTATTTTTGTCAATACATATTATGGCACGTTTGTTTTGTTTTTGTTTGGGGTTTAAAGTTTAGGGTTTAGGGTTTTAAGTCCTGTAAATTAAAGTGATTGTCTGGATATATGTTGTTTGTTTGTAGATAAATAAATCAGTGTTTGTTTTGTGTGCTTAATAAAATGTCCGAATAGTGAAAATACAATTATACCCTTTTATATGGAATAAGTGTTGAATAAAAAATTAATTGGATAAAATTAGTTGGGAGTAAATATGTAAAAGTAGAATAAACGTGGACTTAATTGGGAGACTCTCAGTACCATAACTTTTTCCAAAAGATGATCCATTTAACAAATACTTAATTAATGACTTAATAAATTATATATTTCTAAATTACGACATTTAAGTTATTATCAAACACTACCTTAATGTTATGTGTATGAAGTAAAAAGCTTTGTGTACATATGAATTCCCAAAACCAAACATCTCATTTATTTTTAGGCAAATTGCTTGAAAATGTAGTAAACTTACCACTTTTTGTAATTATGTGTAGCTATCTTTTTTTTTCCTATTAAATCACGAAACTTTTGAATTTCGTTTATTTGGTGTATTGGGTGACTTGATGACCTCCAAATGCTGACCTGGAAGCCGGTTATTTCCACGTATATATGATTTATTTTTATTTTTTTAACTTTCATTATATAACCTATATTAAAAGGCAGTGCACAGTAGCATGCCCTTTTTGGAATAAAATATTCTCCAACACACGCTTCTCAACGTAAAAAAAAGTTTTTTTAATATTTTCAAAACGCACCCTCAACTTTAACCTATTTACGACTTTTTACATAACAAACTTTATTTATTAAATATGTAGCACATATCTATCGATTCATTCGGAAAAAAAAGTCACTGAAAAGATCGTCGAATTACGAACAAAACGAGCCAAATATTGCAATGCTTCTGACATGCGTGCGATTTTATAAAAAATGTTAAAGTTTAATATATATATATATATATATATTTTAAAAAAAATTTCATAACGCACCCTGAACTTTAACATCTCCCCACTTTTTTTATATAACAAACTTTATTTATCAAATATCAAACGCATATCTATCGATTTATTCGGAAAAAAAATGTCACCGAAAAGAGCGTCGAATTGTGAACAAAACGAGCCCAATATTACAATGCTTCGGACATGCGTATGATTTTCTAAAAAATGTAGAAGTTTAATATATATATTTAAAATATTTACGGAAATAGTCTTTGAGGTTATAAGTTCGTTGCAAGGTAAGTCTCAACGACTGACAAATAATAATTAGTGTTATCGATCCATTACGGAAATAGTCCTGCGCGCTTCGCGACAGCGTGCGGGTAGATTCCTCGTTCTCATTGTCAAAAATTAAAAACCTCATTTTTTTAACATGGTTGGTATACTATTGACTTCCATTACTGATAGTATCATTTTGGAAATGTACCAAATCCATAACTCCCAGACTGTACCATCATAACCATACAAACCTATTACCAGTTTCTTGTTCTCACTAAATTGTACCATCATAACCAAATCCATACAAACCCATAACTCCAAGATCTGTTAACACTTAGGGCCCGTTTGGTTTGTGGGGTTAGGATGGGTTTTAGGTTAAAAACCTAGAATCATTTGTTTGGTTGTATTTTTTTGATTTAGGTTTACATTTTGAATCCAAATAGTAGGGGATGTATAAAAGGAGAAGGGTTTGAAGGGTTTTATGACATGATGTGGGCCAAATATTTTCTCTCTCACATCTTTTTTATTTTTATCTTTTCATTAAAAATAAAAATAATTTTTAATTTATATTTTAATACATAATATATATTTAAATATTATTTTCTCTCTCCTAATCAAATCTAAATCCAAATCCTGCACCAAATTTAAATCCAAATCTAAATCTAAATCCTAATCATAAACCCATCAACAAACCAAACGGGCCCTTAACTATGTTTAGGTGATAAAATAATTCAACTTATACAAAAAATAAACAAAAACAAATCTGTCACAAAACCAGATCTATATCAAGAAAAATGTGATCTCAAGAACAAATTGAACATTAGCTTCAACCCTCAACCGTTTGCGACTTATAGTAGATCGGTAACTGCTACGGCATGACAAAAAAGGGGGTCGCCAACGCCAACAACTCTAACTAGCAACCTTAAAGCCGACCACCACCACGACCAACACGTTTGCGTCACCACTATTCTGTCGACGGCACCACCACCACCATTCTATCAACATTAGACTCATCAGTCACCATCACCGCTGCTGACAACTCTAACTTGTTGTCACCGCCTTTGTATGGGTGGGTTAAGTGGGTTAGTTTTTCTGATTTATGGATGTGAGTTTATGTGTCTGAAAAATGATTGTTAGATACAGTAATTTTTATGGTTGTGATTTTTTAATGTGGATTAGTAGATCTAAAAGTGTAAGGATGATGCTTTATTCTTTTGGTCGTTTTTTGCAAATGGAGTCGTGGTCGAATGGGGCGAAAGAAATGGTAGATCTAAAATGAAATTAGATACGTTTTTTGATGTGGATTAATAGATCTAAAATGAAGGTACTGGTCGAATGGGGCGAGAGAAATGGTGATGGGTAGATGTTTTAGATTAGAGGTGGCAAATGGGTTGGTTTGGGTCAGTTTGGGTCATAGGTCAAATGGGTCATGGGTCAAACATGTCATGTTTTAAAAATGGGTCTAACGGGTCATGGGTCAAACGGTTTGGGTCAGGTCGACCTACTAAGTTATGGTGTTTTCATACATTTTTGAACGTTTTATACGTTTCGTCAGTCTTTTAACATTTTCGTCGGTTTTTTCCTTTTTTACGTTTTTGTTCGAATTCTTACGTTTTCATCTGTTTTTTACGTTTTTGTTCGATTTCTTACGTTTTAGTCCGTTTTTTTACGTTTTCGACCGTTTTCTTACGTTTTCGTCCGATTTCTTACGTTTTTGTCTGTTTTTTTACGTTTTCGTCTGATTTCTTACGTTTTTGTCCGATTTCTTACGTTTTGCCCTTTTTTTACGTTTTCGTCAGATTTCTTACGTTTTCGTCTGTTTTTACGTTTTCATCCGATTTCTTACGTTTTCGTCCGATTTCTTACGTTTTCGTCCGATTTCTTACGTTTCGTCCGTTTTCTTAAGTTTTCGTCCGATTTATTACGTTTTCGACCGTTTTTTTAAGTTTTTGTCTGATTTCTTACCTTTTCGTCCGATTACTTACGTTTTCGTCCATTTTTTTATGTTTTCGTCCGTTTTTTTTATGTTTTCGTCCGATTTTTTACGTTTTCGTTCGTTTTTTTACGTTTTCGCCCTTTTTTTACGTTTTTGTCAAATTTCTTACGTTTTCGTCTGTTTTTTTACATTTTCGTCCGATTTCTTACGTTTTCGTCTGATTTCTTATATTTTTGCCCGTTTTTACGTTTTCGTCAGGTTTCTTACGTTTTTGTCTTTTTTATGTTTTCGTCCGATTTCTTACGTTTTCTTCCGATTTCTTACGTTTTCGTTCGATTTCTTACGTTTTCGCCCCTTTTTTACATTTTCGTTAGATTTCTTACGTTTTCGTTTGTTTTTTTTTACATTTTCATCTTATTTTTTACGTTTTCGTCTGATATCTTACGTTTTCGTCCGATTTCTTACGTTTTCGCCCGCCTTTTTTCGTTTTGTCAGATTATTGACGTTTTGGTCTGTTTTTTTACGTTTTCGTCCGATTTCTTACGTATTCTTCCAATTTCTTACGTTTTCGTCTGATTTCTTACGTTTTCGCCCTTTTTTGCGTTTTCGTTAGATTTCTTAAGTTTTCGTCTGTTTTTTTTACGTTTTCAACCGATTTCGTTCGTTTTTTACGTTTTCGTCCATTTTTGTCCTTTTTTATGTTTTTGTTTTTTAAAACGAATAAAGACGTATAAAACGTAAAAAAACGAAGATAGAGGTGAAAAAACAAAAGAAAACGTCCAAAATGGAAGAAAACAGAAAGGTAAGAAATCAGACGAAAACATAAGAAATCGGACGAAAACATAAGAAATCGGACGAAAACGTAAGAAATCGAACGAAAATGTAAAAAACGGGCGAAAACGTAAGAAATCGGGCGAAAACGTAATAAATAGGACGAAAATGTAAGAAATTAGACGAAAACGTTGGGAATCGGACGAAAACGTAAGAAATCTGACGAAAACGTAAGAAATCTGACGAAAACGTAAAAACGAACGAAAACGTAAGAAATCGGACGAAAACATAAAAAACGAACGAAAACGTAAGAAATCGAACGAAAACGTAAGTAATCGGACGAAAACCTAAGAAATCGGACGAAAACGTAAAAAAACAGACTAAAACGTAAGAAATCTGACGAAAACTTAAAAAAGGGCGAAAACGTAGGAAAAACAAACGAAAAAATATGAAATATGACGAAAACGTAAAAAACGGACGAAAACGTAAGAAATCGGATGAAAACGTAAGAAATCGGACGGAAACTTAAAAAAACAAACGAAAACGTAATAAATCGGACGAAAATGTAAAAAAACGGACGAAAACGTAAGAAATATGATGAAAACTTAAAAAAACGGACGAAAAGGTAGGAAATCGGGCGAAAACTTAAGAAATCAAACAAAAACGTAAAAAAACAAACAAAAACGTAAGAAATCAGACGAAAACGTTAAAAAATAGACGAAAACGTAAGAAATATGATGAAAACTAAAAAAAACAGACAAAAACGTAAGAAATTAGGCGAAAACGTAAAAAAACAGACGAAAACGTAAGAAATCGTACCAAAACATAAAAAAACAGACGAAAACGTAAGAAATCGGACGAAAAAGTAAAAAACGAGCGAAAACGTAAAAAACGGGCGAAAACGTAAGAAATATGATGAAAACGTAAAAAAACGGACGAAAACGTAAAAAACGGTCGAAAACGTAAAAAACAGACGAAAACGTAAGAAATCTGACGAAAACGTAAAAAACGGATGAAAACGTTAGAAATTTGACAAAAACGTAAAAAACAGACGAAAACGTTAAAAAAACGTATAAACGTAAAAAAAGTTATGATTATGGTATATCACTTTTTAAGAAGTTATAAATAATTAGGTTAATGTTTAACTAGGTCGACCCATTCGACCCATTCGTATGACCCATTCATTTAATATAAAAGTATGTTTAAAAGCCCATTGGACTAGAGGTGCAAAAAAATCGGTTAAAACCGGTTTTTGGTTTTTAGAAAACCGGTTTAAAAAAACCGGTTTTTCTAATAACCGGTTTCGGTTTTTTCTGTTTTTCCAAAATCGGTTTTTTTCGGTTATAAATGTTCGGAATCGGTTTTTTTCGGTTATAAATTTTCGGAATCGGTTTTTTACCGGTTCGGTTTTTTTCGGTTATAAATGTTCGGAATCGGTTTTTATACCGGTTCGGTTTTTTTCGGAATTTAAAACTTCGAACATTTATTTAATAAACTTGTTAATTATCAAACATTTAATTAAACAATACACCGGAAACATACTAAACAAATACAATCATAACTTTTTATTTGCACCGGAAACATACTAAAAAAATTCAACCATAACTTTTATTTAAACAATACAATTATACAACTAAAAATATATAAATACTAATACATTTCGAGCTTCGGCATGGCCATCACCCGAAAACATATTAGTGTACTCAAGTAGTTAAAACCGGGTTTTTTTTTAAAAACTATTAACGGTTATAAAAAAATAAAATTTTTTTTTAAAAAATAAATAAAAAAAAAATAAAAAAACCGGTTAAAACCGGTTTTAAAACGGGTAAATAACCGGTATTGTAAAAAAACCGAAAACCGGTCTAACCGGTTCGGTTATATTTAACCGAACCGGTTAAAAAAAACCGGTTTTTTAAAAAACCGGTTTCGGTTTTTTCGACCGGTTTTTTAAAAAACCGGTTTGGATTTTCATCTCTATAGTAGCCTGAGGAAGATGCGATGATGGCATAGCATAATTTGGAAACATCATACTCCCTATTTGTTGAAACTGAGGTGCGGCAGTGTAAGGTGTCGAGCCAGGTGGGCCTTGTTGGGCTGATATGAAACTTCCAAGTTGGGCTGGTTGAAATGGACCAGTAGGTCCAAAAGCTTGAGGTTGGGCTGTACTTGTGGCTGGGCTGTACTTGGGGCTGATGGACTTGCATAGGGATAGAATGGGCTGGTGGTAAGCAACCTGGGACAGTATTAAAATAAACATATCCTATATGAGATGGTTGGGCCGAATATATTGGTTGAGGGGATTGGTATTGGGTCAGAACAGATTGGCCAGAATTGCGTGTAGTATTATTAGGCACATTAGGTTTAGACGTAATATTTGGAACAACCTGAGAGGTACGGTTCATAGAGTTAGATTGCACTCGACCTTGAGCAGTCGAACTCGTTGTAAAAGGGCGAGGTCGAAGATCATTCGCAGGTTTGACAGGTCATCCGATACACCGAATAAACGAAATTCAAAAGTTTCGTGATTTAATAGAAAAAAATAAATAGCTACACATAGTTACAAAAAGCGAGAAGTTTACTGCATTTGCAATCAATTTCCCCTTTATTTTTCATTCCCTCACGGTCTTTATTTTTTTCCATCTAAGACCATAATCACTTTTAGATTTCCCCTAAAATATCAAAACACCCCAACACTTTCATATTTCCCCTAAAACAATCCATCACTACGATATAATCAATTAGTAAGTCTCCTTCAAATTCAGATTACAATTCGATTTGTGTTGTTGTGATTCATACATATTTTGAATTCGATTATGTATTCTGATTTATGCTCCGATTTTGAATGTATTAATTTGCCCTAATTTCATTGTGAATGGATTATGTTCTTAGGGTTTCATATTATGAAGTTGTGAATGGATTCTGGTGTTACGGTTCCATTGTGAATGGAGTCGATTACATGAATGTGTGTGTGATTTTGTTGTTTGAAGTAGTGATAAGTGGATTCAGTTACGGCTTCATTCTAAGTGTTTGGTTGATTGACATAGGAGTTGAATACTCGGATAAGCAGAAGTTCGAGCTAAAACGGATCATAACTATAAGTTGTGATAAGTGTGTCAAATGTGATTTCATTTATAAAGTTGCGATAATTGGTGGTTCGAATCTTTGGCAGATAGTTACAATCAATTAATATCATGTTTTGATAATTAGTTAAATTTTCGGAATGTTTTGTTTCGTTGATTGTCACTAGTTTATTGTTTAGCCATCTATAACTTATCAAATAGAAGGGATTTAGGATCAATGGCCAGAATATAAGGGTACCTCATTTCCTAAGCAGAAGGCCACCATAAAACTGTCTGCACATCACGTTATGCTCAATTATATGTTATGATAATCGCATTATCCCGATAACTTTTACCTAATGATAGTTTTTTAGATATTAGGTTGTTAGGATCAGTTATCTGAATTGGAGGGAACTATGTCTTATTGTTCTTTAGACCGATTTTACTTTTATTGAGTTCCGTCGAATTGGTTGAACAGACTTGAGATGATAGTATTTATGGAAATAATCCGTTCCGAAGTGCAAGGAAATGACCTGTACAAAAGACTTATCTCGCAAACCTTGAGGATTTGCTGATCTTGGGTCACTATTTTACACTTAATGCCTTAGTATGTTAACGTCTATAGGTTTTGCTTGGTTTGGCCATTGTTCTTTCCTTACCAATGAGCCATTGTGTTATGCTGTCTAAATGAGCAAACCATGTGCTAAAACCATGAGCAAGCTGTTAAAACAATGCTTCTGCTCTGTTTTAATGTTGATGTTGAATTACTTGCGTGAAAGTGAGCTCAAATTTGTAACCATTCGGACTTAATAATTGTAATTGTCAGGCAACTAATGGAATTGACTTCCTGTTGAAGACGATGTATCTTGAAGACCGGACAGTTCAATTATTATAGTTGTGGTAAGATGCTCTTCTCTAATATTTCAGATGTATCTTATATTACGAAGCTATATAAGGGATTCTTCAGTTGCAGTCATCCTAAATTACCGGGTTATTTAGGATTTGTATATAAACACTGGACCGATATCGTGAAGACCGCCACATATAAGGAGCTAGCACCTTATGACCCTGACTGGTACTACAATAGAGCTGGTAAGCCTTGTGTTTATCTTTGAGTTCCGTCATTTTCTTACTGAAAGCTATTTTCGATGCTGATCCAAAATGTTTTGAAATGTTAGCATCCATGGAAAGGAAGATCTACTTGAGGGGATGACTTGTTGGTGCTTTCCAGAGAATTTATGGTCGAAGCAAGAGGAACGGTAGTGCCCCACCTCACTTCTGCAAGGCTAGTGGTGGTATTGCTCGCAACATTTTGCAACAGTTGCAGAGCATGAACATTGTTGACTTTGACTCCAAGGGGTAAGTATTATAAACGCTTGATCAGGTTAACTTCTGCTAAAATGTATGGTTATTTTCTGATATATTGCAACAGTGGAAGGAAGATCACATCCAATGGGCGAAGAGATCTTGTACAAGTTACAGGAAGGAAGAGTAGTGGTTGTTACCCCTTGAGCGAGCCATCAAGATTTCACCTTCTAGTGGACACATCCAAACAGAAGGTTATAGTTACATAGCTATCGTATATCTAACCATTGCATATGTGTATACAGAGTCAGCAGAATCATCTCAAGAGGCCAATAATCTCCAGTACAATTCAAAGTGAAACAGAGTTTGAAAATTAGAAAACTCAGATATACAAAACAACAACAGAGTCGATTCATTAGATTACTTAATAGGGAGTTTCTTTCAATCTTCTCCGTCAACAACTACAGCAAAAGCTATTCTATCTCATCTTTAGGTAGGTACTTCTAGCTTCTTTTATATCAAATTATTACCTGCATCTCTATAGATGATTAAGCTTCTTAGATTTATACTTGGTTTATTTATTAATTATTAGGGTAAACTACATTTTTGGTCCTCGTGGTTTGCCGGGGTTTTCACTTTTGGTCCATTTTTCAAAAAACTTACGGATCTTCT
Source organism: Tanacetum coccineum (assembly GCA_026074375.1). Taxonomy (NCBI): domain Eukaryota; kingdom Viridiplantae; phylum Streptophyta; class Magnoliopsida; order Asterales; family Asteraceae; genus Tanacetum; species Tanacetum coccineum. The sequence continues at coordinate 92,841 of BQNB010005400.1, read as the reverse complement.
CCAAAGTCCGACGACACATTTCACTTTCGGTCCAAAAATGGACTGAAAGTCACTTTCACTTTCACTTTCAATCCATTTTTGGACAGTGTTATGGGTCGTCGGACTTTGGAAAAGATCCATAACTTTTTGAAAAATGGACTGAAAGTGAAAGACCCGGCAAACCACGAGGACCAAAAATGTAGTTTACTCTAATTATTATATGATCAGATCATTCATTTGTTATAATCTGTTTTTATTTTCCCCAATTTATTTTTTCTTCGGGTTTTATAAGTTTAATATTTTGTGTACCTTCATATAAAGTTGAGCATTTTCAACCGGTGTGGTCGTTTTCATGGTTTTTCGCCCCACGGGGTTTGAGCTTATGAGACCTACAGTCCACCTCACCACTAGGCCTTGGTACATAGATGATTTAATTAATGGTAACTACATGCTGTTCAACAGTGTTTAATCACGAGTTATTATATACTATTGTCTTTTGAATCCATATGTTGTAAGTTAATTGTTGCCCATCTAGCAAATATATAGTTTAGAAAAGTTGGAGATGAATGAATTAGGACCAAAGGTGGTCAATTAAACTAGATAATGGATGAAGTTTGGTACATAGATGATTTTATTAATGGTAACTATTTGCTGTTCAACAGTGTTTAATCACGAGTTATTATATACTATTGTCTTTTTGGAATCCTCATATGTGTAAGTTATTGTTGCCCACTTCTAGCAAATATATAGTTTCGATAAAGTTGGTGAGAGATGATTGAATTAGGACCCAAACGGTGGTCAATTAATCTAGATATGGATGAGTTTGGTCAAGGTGTTAGCTTGACTTTTGCTTCAAAATTTATTCTCATTTTTATGTTTCTTCATGATCTTAATGTTAAAGTTGTATCATGCATGCAAAAGTCTCTTTTTCTCTTTTGATAGATTAGAAAAGTTGGAGATGAATGAATTAGGACCATAGCGTGGTCAATTAAACGAGGTAATGGATGAAGTTTGGTCGAGGGTAGCTTTGACTTTTGCTTCAAATAATTCTCATTTTTATGTTTCTCATGATTTAATGTTTTTGTATCATGCATGCAAAAATTCTCTTTTTCTCTTTTGATTTTTACACATTCTGAAAGTATTTTAAAAGGTTTCATTAAATGTGCTATCTTAAATGGGTTAGCTAGCCTGACTTTAAAATCTGAGAATGTTTCTTATTGTTATTTTCCCCATAGATGAATGAAGAGTATTTAATGTTTTAGGGCTTGTAAAATCAAAAACTGAACTTATTATTTGATGTTAGGGCTACAAACTTATACATTCATGTGTTGGTGTTTAAATATGAGAATGTTTGTTATTTTTTTCCAATGGAAAAATATTTAGTGTTTTAGGGTTTGACAAACCAGATTCGAAGATTATTTATTTATTTTAATATTTGATGTAAAAAGGTTTCTTTAATTTAAACTTTATTCATTTCATGCTTATCTTTGTTTATTTACATAATAACTAAGAGGTAAAAGTGATAATTTTTTAGATTGGGATAATTTTATATATACCCAATCTAAACATCAAAATGTCATATATACCCAAAATACATGTTTTGAATGCATGATGTACAATGTATTTAAAGCATGTTTTGGATAAATATGAAATTATGGGGTTTTACTTGGGTATATATGGAATTGACCCTTTTAGATTTGCAACACAAAATGGATATCACTTATCAACCACCAACTATTTTTTATACTCCTAGTATAACTTTTATTATTTCACTAGCTAGAACAATATGGCTACAGGTTAGCTTATACTAGTAACTACCACTACTATTATTTTGCCAGGATATATAGAATATGCATAGTTTACTATAGTAGTACGTTTTGGAATGAGTGATTTGTGATGTTACAAGTGTACGGTGTGATGTATTAGTACTATTGTGAAATTATTCCCAAATCTTGTTTTTTACTCTACTTTACATATATATGTCATAGCATGATGAACAACAACAATAATGGTACCATCAACATAACTCTCCACCATCATTTGGGCCCTATGAGGCCATCGATATTGGTGTTAGTTCTGATGACACCATCTGACAAGTTAAAAGACATAGTTTCATCCCAATGTTCTAACCCAGGTATTGAAGATTAGGTTTCATTATGGTGGGATGGTGTTGAGAAACCAAACTACAATAAGAGAATGCGGAATCTTGAGGAATACCTGTGTCTAATGGCAAGGTTGCAAAAAGCGCTAGGCGCTAGTCGGGCGGTCAACCACCGCCTAGCTATATGTCAAGGCGGCGCCTAGGCGGGGCCTAGGCGGATTGAACTTTTCTATATAAAAATTTTAAAATTATATGTATATTTGATAAATTTTAGCACAAATAGCTACAAAAGATTGGATATTGGGCTTTAAATGTAAATTAAGGTTTTAAATTAGTTAAATTAGGGTTTTTTCTAAGTAAAAACTCATATTTCTATTTCTTTTCTTCTCATCTACAATAATTACATCACACATTTTATTCTTAAACACCATTTAAAAACAAGATCTGACCAATTGAATGAAAAAACCTAATTTAAAATTTTAAAAATCGAGTTGACCGCCGCTGACCGGCGTTGACCACCGTTGACCGCTGTGTTGACCGTCGTTGACCGCTTTTTTGTCCGCCTAGAATAAATCGAGGCGGTTTGTGGCCGCCTAGCGCCTAGGCGGTCGCCTAGACCGCTTTTTACAACACTGTCTAATGGTCTTTAAACCCGCTCATGACAATTAATGTCACGAATCATTACAATTCAACTCAATTCAAAGTTTATGTTGAGCCCTCTACTATGGTCACATAATTGAAAACTCTGGTTAGTGCTCGACTTCCGGATGAATATGAGGGGTCTCCATTCTTGTACAAGGTATACTTTCGTGGCGTTGAACTCCAAGTTGACGCATTTGCTGTGAACCAAACAGTCTCTGATTTTGGCATCTATAATTCTGACATGAATTTGGATTTGCTTCTACACTTCAGTCATGATTGTGTGGTGGATGACTGGAACCTTAAAGTTAGAAGGGTGGAGGGTACTCATGAGTTGGTGCAACTTCAAGTGCAAGATGTTGTAAACAGTGTGAGGATACACTGTTGTTCAGAACATGTTAAACATCCCACGTGTGGGAATGGCAAGTCTTATTTTATGAGGGAAAAGGTTGATGACCAACTGTCGTTTGACAAGGTATCTTGTTCAGAGGTCTGGATGCATTTATCTGGATAACCCCGTAATTCGACAAGCCAACATGAGAGTGGATGTGAAGGTCATCTCATAAAATGGGCAAGTACATTCTTTCAATGTTGACATGACTACAACAATTGGTGAACGTAAGGCTCTCATATTCGGGGCACAAGGCACTCCGGTTGCCTTACAGAGGATATACTAAGTGTTAACACGCTTTGCAAAAGATTCTCGTACTCTTGCTGATAATGTAAATGAAGGCCGCTTACTGCATATGGAATACTCTAAAATGCCCTTGTATGTGACGTATGATGTAGGCGACACAATAACCATATAGGTTGAGCCACATCATTACGCGCTTGAAGTTAAGAGAATGATCAATGAGGCTCATCCGGGTATGTTTCCTGACGAGGATAAGGCCTTGATCTTTGATGATACCAAGCTAGGAGATTGGCTTAACCCATATGGTTATTGTGTCGCCTACACCAGACGTCACATACATGGGCATTTTAGAGTATTCCATATACAGTAACCAACCTTTATTTACATAGTAATAAGCAAAAGTACGAAAATCTTCAACAAAGCGTGTTAACACTTGGTATATCCTTTGTGAGGCAACTAGGGTGCCTTATGCCTCGAATATGAGAGCCTTAAACTCACCAATTGTTGTACTCCTGTCAACATTGAAAGAATGTACTTGCCCATTTTCCGGGATGACCTTCACATCCACTCTCATGTTGGCTTGTCGAATTACGAGGTTATCCAGATAAATGCATCCGATCCTTTGAACAAGATACCTTGTCAAACGACGGTTGGCCATCATCCTTTTCCCTTCATAAAATAAGACTTGCCATTCTCACACGTTGGATGTTTAACGTGTTTTGAACAACAGTCGTCACACTCACACTGTTTACAACATCTTGCACTTGAAGTTGCACCAACTAATGAGTACCCTCCACCTTTCTAAGTTTAAGGTTTCAGTCATCCACCACAAAATCATGACTAGAGTGTAGAAGCAAATCCAGATTCACGTCAGAATTGTAGATGCCAAAGAGACTGTTTGGTTCACAGCAAATTCGTCAACTTGGAGTTCAACGCCACAAAAGTATACCTTGTACAAGAATGGAGACCCATCATATTCATCCGGAAGTCGAGCACTAATTAGAGTTTTCAATTCTTTGACCTTGGTAGAGGGCTTAACATAAACTTTGAATTGTAATGATTAGTGACATTGATTGGCATGAGTGGGTTTGAAGACCATTGGACACCGATATTCCTCAAGATTCCACATTCTCTGACTGTAGTTTGGTTTCTTAACACCATCCCACCATAATGAAACCTAATCTTAACTGTCTGGGTTAGAACATTGGGAGGAAACTGTATTTGTCTTTTAACTTGCCAGATGGTGTCATCAGGACTAACACCAATATCGATGGCCTCATAGGGTCCAAATGATGGCGGAGAATTATGTTGATGGTACCATTGTTGTTGTTCATCATCCTATGCCCTATATATGTAAAGTAGAGTAAAAAAACAAGATTTAGGAACAATAGTACTAATACATCACACAGTACACTTCTAACAGCACAAATCAGTCATTTCAAAACGTACTACTACAGTAAACTATGCATATACTATATATCCTGACAAAATAGTAGTAGTTACTAGTATAACTGCAACCACATTGTTCTAGCTAGTGAAATAGAAAAGTTATACTAGGAGTCCAAAAAATAGTTGATAAGTAATATCCATTTTGTGTTGCACATCTAAAAATTGTCACTTTTACCTGTTAGTTATGGAAATAAACAAAGATAAACATGAAATGGATAAAGTTTAAATTAAAGAAACTAGGGGTGGCAATTCGGGTTGGCGGGTTCAGGGCTGAATGTGACCCATTCAAATAATCGGGTCAGCGTTGTCAACCTTAACCTGTTTAAACATGACTTGACCCTTTAACCCGTGTGTATACTTGGGTTGACAAATTAAATAGGTTACACGGGTTGAATAGGTTAAATGGGTTTCGGGTTGACCCATTTTATATAAAAGTTGACACATTACACGGGCTGAACAGGTTAAATAGGTTTGTGGGTTGACCTGTTTAACCCATTTAACCCGTATAATAAAATATATATAATTCTTAATTTAAGGTAAAAATCTTAAACGGGTTGGCGGGTCGACCCGATTAATTTATTCCCACCCCGAACCTGACCTGTTTAATAAACGGGTTAGACGGGTTGACCCAAAACCGACCCGAAATCTATTTAGACTCGACCTGAATTTTCGTGTCGGTTTCATGTCAGGTCAGAAATTGTCACCCCTAAAAGAAACATTTTACATCGAATAATAAATAAATAATTTACAAACCCTAAAACACTAAATATTTTTCCATTGGAAAAAAATAACAAGAAACATGCTCAGATTTAAACACCAACACATGAATATATAAGTTTGTAGCCGTAACATCAAATAATAAGTTCAGATTTTGATTTTACAAGCCCTAAAACATTAAATACTCTTCATTTATTTATGGGGAAAATAACAACAAGAAACATTCTTAGATTTTAAAGCCAAGCTAGCTAACCCAATTTAAGATTACACATTTAATGAAACCTTTAAAATACTTTCAAAATGTGTAAAATCCAAAAGAAAAAAAGAGACTTTTTGCATGCATGATACAAACTTTTAACATTAAATCATGAGTAAATTGCATAAATCGTCCATAAAGTTTGGTTAAATTGCATGTTTGGTCTCAAACGTTACGAAAGTGCAAGGATCGTCTTTGTGGGAAACATTTGGTGCAAGTATCGTCTCTGTAGGGAAACTTTCGAGGAAACCTTTGGTGCAAGTATCGTCCCTGCGGGGATGATACTTGCACCAAATGTTTCCTCACAGGGACGATCCTTGCACTTTCGTAACATGCAATTTGACCAAACTTTAACGACGATTTATGCAATTTACTCATGAGAAACATAAAAAAGAGAATTATTTGAAAGTTGTTGAGTTCGTACCTTGTGTGGTGTTCTAAAGAGAGATAAGAGGTAGTTCTTGGTAAGAGTGAGTGTGTAAGAGAAAGTGTATAAGAGGAGGTAAGAGAAAATGTATTTAGCACTTTTAGTTATCACTCTTTGTGCAACACTTTTTATTACATTACATGGACTAGTTAGTCAATGTCATTTTGTTGTATCTAACATTTTTTGTTTCTTTGTTTTCCAATTTGATAATCAAATCCTAGACTTTGCGTTTGCATGGGCGGGAAGCCTTGCGACAAAGTCTAAGTGTACGAATAAAGAAAACACTACCCGCTTTATTTTCTTTCCATAAGGAAATGTCTTTTTATTCCCCCGGCAACAATGATGTACCGTTTCTCCTCGAGAGTTTGAGAAGAGAGAAATTCTTTTTGTTTGTTGTGAGTGAGCATGTAAGTTGGAGTTATTTTAAATGATAACAAAAATTTCACACGATCAGATAAAAAAATGTCAAATAAGATTGAGGAAAAGAAATGAAAACTATTAAATAGTGACGTGTAGCTTATATGGCGAGTAAAAACTAACACCTCGTCACCCTCCTACACCGATATTTAGGCCGAACAAGTTAGGATTACCTTGTTTTCTGCTTATAACATCTGTTCTTTTGTGCGTAGTTACAAACCACAAATTTTTTAAAGCAAACACCCACTTTGGTCTCAAACAGTAGCTTGTAACTGAATCTTCAAATAGCCATCGTTGAGTCTGATGTTGTTGGTTTGAATTCCAAACTCCACGCTAATGATCAATTTAAAATAACATAATAGTGAGATGACACGCGATAAAAAGTTTGAAAAACGCTATCTACTACCTCCAAGATACAAACCAAACCACACAATAGATAAACTTTAAGTCATTTCTAAAAGCTCTAATGAATAAATATGCTACACATTAAATGCATTAAGTGCACCAAGTCTTTAAAGACTTGATACGTTGTGGATGATATAAAGAAGATAATAAAATAATAAAGAGACTTTTGTTCATATACCTTGATAATAGTGTTGTACTTCTAGAGAGAAAGAGAGAAACTAGTTAGAGTCGTTCTTTAGCATGTATAGATGTTTAAGTACTAAAAGAGTTAATTGCAAAAATCGTCTTTAAGGTTTTGCCAAATTGCATGTTTCGTCCCCAATAGTTTGAAAGTGCATAGATAGTCTCTAAGGTTTTGTCAAATTGCATGTTTCGTCCCTAAGGTTTTGCCAAATTGCATGCTCCAGGGACGATTTTTTTGCAAAATGGTTTGATTTTGAGACTATCTATGCACTTTTAAACTATTTGGGACGAAACATGCAATTTGACAAAACCTTAAAGAGGATTTTTGCAATTTACTCGTACTAAAATGAAGTACTAAAATTGACAATTCTCCACTCTCTCTTTCTTTGGGAAGTAATTCGAATTCTTGTCCAACGTCTTCCCATCACATGGACCAGTGATGTTTCTTACAAACCGGTTCACCTTTTAGGGGTTTTAAACTTATTTATGAAAAGTTAAGGTTATAATATACTATAGTATATACTTAACAATTTCTAACAAAGATCAGTTGAGTTCCTTTTTTGTATGCATATTCTTTACGAAACCTAATCTTTTAAATGTGCTTTAGAAAAATATATAATAAACCTTTTCAACTTTGCAAGTTGCTTTATATCTTATATACTTAATAATTTATCTAGTTATAAAAAACTTATTAAAACACCACTTAACATCTTTAGAAAAATAGGTTTGATATATATATGTATTATATGTATATGTAAAGGAAAGAGTAAGGTGTAAAATGTAAATAGTTGATAATGTAGAGTCTAAATTGTAAATAGTCTGAAAGTTAGTTACTTTTCTGTTTGCCTCTATAAAAGGCAGTTGTAACTTCATTTCATTTTCAGGTAATGAGAAACAATTTCACTTTTCCCTAAAACAATTTCACCATCTTTTACTTCACATGGTATGAAAGCGTATCGTGACTCTGATCACCTAATTTCACCGTTAAACCATTGTTAAACCACCATTGATCACCGTTAACCATCATCAGTTCATCGTTTTCTTTGAAAATTCATGTCAATTGTGTGTAATTTTGTTAATTGATTACGTTCTGATCAATTAATTGTGTTGAAGATCTTCAATTTGAGTTCAATTGAGATCTTAATTGCGTTATGAAATTAGGTCAAAATTTGGGGAAATTGTGTAAAAGTTAATTTCCGCTGCCTATTGTAATGGATTCGAGTAATCCGCTTTACATTCATCCCCCTTTGATGGTCAAGGATCATTGCCGATTCAAGACAAGTTAATCGGTGCTCAAAACTATCGATCTTGGTGTCGTTCTGTTGAAATTGGTCCGTCTACAAAGCGAAAACTAGGGTTTGTGAAAGGTACTGTTCTAGACCTCCTACTATACCTGTTCCACTGCTGTTATGAATGCCGTTAATCTTGAACTGTGGGAAACATGTAATAAATTGGTGATGAGTTGGATTATGAGTTCTGCGTATCTGATTCTATTGCTAAGTCAATAATGTTCATTGGTACTGCAAGTGAAATATGGACTCAGTTAGAAACTAGGTTTTCTCTTAGTAAGGTTCAAGAAAGTATAAGCCAAGTAAGGAGTCTTTTGAGATCAAACAACATGGTGGTTCTGTTAGTGAGTATTATACTTGTCTGAAATGTGTCTGGGAAGAATTAGATTCTATGATTGCTCTGCCTAAACTAGTCGCTATAACACCGGAAATGTCTGCTTTCTTTCTTGATTGTTGTAGAGAGACAAAAAGAAGAGCAAAGGTTATTTCAATTCTTAAATGGTCTTGATGAGTGTCATAGTGCACAGAGTAGTTAGTTGTTGTTAATCAATCCACTTCCAAGTGTTGAAAATGCCTGTGCTGTTATTCAACAAGTCTCGGAAGGATGTTTTTCAGTCGAATGGTCCCCTTGTTGAAACAACTGCTTTGTTCAGCAAGCAAGATGTGAAAGAAAAGTGTAGTATTTGTGGCTTTAAGTGGCATCCTCGTGAAAATTTTTGGGAAAAAGTAGGTTACCCTGTGTGGCATCATAAGTACAAACAGTCACAGAACAAGACAATTACTCAGTTTAAGCCAAAAGGGTGGTACAAATGCTGGAAATTTCAAGAAAACTACAAGTGTCACTATTGGTGCAAGCAGTTTTACATTCACCTCTTAGCAGTTTGAGAGTCTTACGAGGAATCTGCTGAATGATATGAAGAATAGTGGAACTTCTGAAACTGATTACACAGATGATGAACTTGATAGGTATGCTTTGTCTTAGTGCTGCAACAAATAGCATTCTGTATTAATGGATTTTAGATACAAGGGCTATTGACCATATGACTCCTCATTCTAAGGCTATGTAAAATGCCAAAAAACCTTAAAATCCTACCCAAAATCACTTTACCAAATGGTCATTCTTCTTATATCACACATATATGACAAGTCAAATTGAATAATGGGATAGTTAAGGATTTTTTGTGTGTCCCGTCATTTAAACTCAGCCTGTTAAAGATGACAATTGTGTGGCTATTTTCTTTCCAAATTTATGTGTGTCCTTCAGGACTTGACAACAAGGAAAGTGATGGGTCTGGGTAAGAAGATTGCAGGCCTCTATCATCTTCTTAATGTTCACATGTATTCTGTGGATGGGAAGATTAGAGAAATGGTAGAATCTCACATGTCTAGTGGTTTATTTTCATGTTTAGTAGGTATATACAATAAGTCGGCATGTCCAAACATGTTTAGTTTGTGGCATCATAGATTAGGGCATCTCTTTGTTTCCAAAATGAAGCAAATTCAGTGTAATGATGTAACAACTGTGAATGAAACTGGTATTACTTGTCTTACTTATCCTATGGCTAAACTCACTAAATTGCCCTTTCCTCTTAGTGAATCACACAATCCTACTACATTCCACTTAATTCATATGGATACTTGGGGTCCATATAAGGTACCTACTAATGGGAAATATAGGTATTTTTTAACAATAGTGGATGATTTTAGTAGAGCAACATGGACCTATTTGATGATTAACAAATCAAATGCCTTTGCAATCCTCACAACCTTCCTAAAGTTTGTAGAATTGCATTTTAGTGCAGAAGTTAAGTGTATTACATAAGATAATGCATTGGAATTTGTTAAAGGTTCATGTGCAGCCTACTCAGTTGATCAAGGCATAGAGCACCAAACTACTTGGGTAGAAAGGCCTCAACAAAATGATAGGGTTGAGAGGAAACACATACATATACTGGAAGTAGCCAGAGCCCTGACATTTCAAGCTACTCTGCTTTTAAGGTTTTTGGGTGATTGCATAACCGCATCTACTTATCTTATAAATAGATATCCCTCTCATATCCTACAAAACAAAACCCCTTATGAACTTCTTCTTAACACAGTTCCTCCTGATTATTCATACTTGAAAGTTTTTGGTTGTTTTGCTGTTGCCACAAATCCCTCAAGAATTCCTGACAAATTTGCTCCAAAAGGTGTACCTTGTGTTTTTCTAGGATACCATGCTCAACAAAAATGATACAAACTGTATAATTTACCCTGCTCATGAAAATTTTTTGGAATGGCAAAATTCTAACAAGAAGCTAGATAAAATGATTACGTAAGAAAGGTTTGGGATTATCAATCCATTCGAGCCAATTAAGGTTTGAGATTTGCTCCAATGAGTAATACATGAGTGACATAGGATTCAAGTTTAATCGCAACGGATATCTTTCGGAGAGGGAGAGGGAGAGGGTTTTAGAATATGTGAAAAACCAAAGTAAATAAGAGACTTTTTGCATGATACAAACTTTAACATTCATGAGAAAGATAAAAAAGAGACTTATTTTTTTATAACAATTGTGTAAGATATAGGATAATAGGTAAGTGAAACTATATTTTGTTTTTCTTTTTGAACTGCATAATTTTTGTAAAAAAAAAGGAACCACTTAGTAAGAAACTCGGAGGACCTCGCAAACGTTTTCAAGTTTATAAGCTATTGTTGTATAACAAATATACAAACAATACCCAAAACTAAATATAGAATACGTACAATAAGTTACTTGCAACATCTGTTCTTTTGTGAGTAGTTTACAAACCACAAAATTTTCAAAGCAAACACCCACTTTGTCTCAAACAGTAGCTTGGTTCAAAATATTCAAATAGCCATAGTTGAGTCTGATGTTTTTGGTTTAAATTACACACTCCGCGCTAATGATCAATCTAAAATAACATAATAGTGAGATTACACATGGTAAAAAGTTCGAAAAACGCTATCTAGTACTACCTACAAGATACAAACCAAACCACACAATAGATATATGTATTGTAGTACGATTCGTCCAACTTCCGGTAGTTAATGTCCATATGCAAACTTGTAGATGGAGAGTATACCAGAGCATGAACACCTTTGGCATACGTTTGAATGATGTAGATGAAAAAAGAGAGAACATAAAGTGTAAACTTCTACAAGATGTCAAACTAGAAAATCAAGTCGAAAATAACATGTCCAATGACACTTGAAACCAACAACAAACCCGATAAATACTCGAAATGAGGTGGTGAAGAGGACGATACCAATCGCCAAAAATAGATATTTTGGAAAAAGACAAGCCGAGATGATACGTAAAAATGACAAGAGATGCTCAATCACTCACCGGAGATGCCTATTTTTTTTTGGTTTCCCTCCATTATTATGCAGCTAAAATTTATAGATAATAAACATATACAAACAGATGGATTGTACCAAAGAAGTTAAGAAAAATTAATTCCTTTTGCTAATACTTCTAAATTTTTTATCTCTTGGCCAATATTCTTTCAATAGTACTACCCAGTCTTCGAATATGTTGTAGCTAGCTAGGAAACTATCCTGGCATCACAAAACAAGCAGTCATATGTTGTAGCTAGTGAAAGAAAAAAAGTTGGTGGCGAGTGGTATCTGTTAGCAGACGTGTTTGTATGGCCCAAAGGCCTGTGCTCATGATTAGGCCCAATGTGTAGTATATATATATACATTGTATTGTACTCATTATACTCATTCAATAAACACAGTTTACGTGGTATCAGAGCATTATCCAAGCCGATCCAAACCCTAAAATACAAAACAAACCCTAATCCCTCCACAACGACTTAACAGTCGCCTTTACACCTTCATCACATCGATTTAACAGTCGATTATCAATCCATAATGACAAACAGCGAACACCCATCTCCACCCCAAAATTTTTTTTCCTTTGATACTTGTGCCAAAACTTTTCAACCACACAATCATATATAGATCTAAACTACCCAAAAAAACAGATCTAATACCCAAATCACCAAGAACACATATAACCCTAAACACACAAACCCAAAAAATAAAAGACAATCTCCTCCACAAATCACCAAGAACATATCTATACCCAAACATACAAAACCCTAACAATAAAAACCAATCACCACCACACCCTAACGAAGAACATATCTAATCCCCAAATATACTTCATAACACGACACACGCTTACAACTACAATAATCTAACGAAGTTTGTTATCTTTCAGATCTAAAATAAAATGTCATTTTCAAGGGTAAGTTGATGTTATACCGGTTATTATTTTGTTAAATCTTTATTTTTAGGGATAGAGTTTATAAAATTAACATTATATTTTCTGGTTAAGGTGATTATGTATTTTTTTGTTGGTTATTAAAAGCGTTATGTGGTTGTTTTACGTTGTTTGCTTAACTATGCTAAATTTGCTTATTTTTAATTGTTATGTGGTTTGATTATGGGTTCGACGTCTAATTTATGCGTAGATTGGTTATTAAAATGCTTATGTGGAAGTGTTGGGGTTATAAGTGATGGTTTGGGCAGCTTAATTAGTACCAAGTATAACACCTTTGTAATCTACTTATTAGATATATGTGTATCGCTTGTTCTATTATGCTCTGAAAGTAAGTGGGGCTCTTATTATTGCTTGTCTATTGTAACCGCTTATGTGCAAGTGTTTGATTTGGTGGCTTATTTATGCATACAATGCTTACTATAAATGCTTATGTGTATGTTGGTCGGGCACCTTAATTATGTTTTAAGTTAAATCAACATTAATCCTAAAATCACAATGTCAAATGATTTTACAAATGTTTTTAAAGTAGCCAAGGTTTAGATGTGTTTTAACACGTCCTGTAGTTTTTGAGTGGTTTACGAGGGTAGTTTTCTGGCAACGGTGAAATGAGGTATTAGTAGCTTATACACAGTCAACGTATCTCACTAACTTAGTATCGAAACAGTCCTTGCATACTTAACATATTTAAGATATTGGGCCTCAGAATTCTTTGCATACACACGGCATAATATTATGTACTATCGATCTGAATAGTGTGTGTCAACTTGAAAACTCGTTTCATGACTACACATCATAACTATAACTACTCACATTTGACATTATTAAAATACAACTACTTCCAAATTTTGGAAATAGTATTTCCATTTTTGAAAATCTTTCAACGTTTTTTCTTAATCAATGTTAAAACTTATATAGGTTGCAAAACACATATTAAGGTGCTTATGTTTATACTGATAAAATTATCTTGCTATTTTCTTCACAGTTTACTGATCTATAGATGTGTGTGGTTTTGATATGAAAATCCGTGTATCTTTGGTGCTGAATTATGTTGCTATTTTTTGACAGTTTACTGATCTATAGCTACATGTAGTTTTCATATGCAAATTCCAGTATCTTTGGTGCTGAATTATGTTGCTTTTTTTATGGTTTACTGATCTAAGCTATGTGTGGTTTTGATATGCAAATTCATGTAACTTTGTTGCTGAATTATGTTGCTATTTTGTTGACGGTTTACTGATGTATAGCTGCGATTGGTTGTGATATGCAAATTTGTGTATCTTTGTTGCTCAATTATATCTACCATGTGTATTTTGATTTGCATTGGTTTTGTGCTTTTTGTGATTAAATGTGTTTTTGTTTTTGCTATTTAGGGATTAGATCTCTTATTGCAGCCTGATGAGGTGTCATTTCATACATTTTTTCTAAGTCATTTATCCTCCAAAATCATGCAAATATGCTTTATTTTTGCACTAAATCCTTTCTTTTTGTGTAATTAACATCTAGGAAGCACTTGGAAGAAAAACACGTGACTTGAACTTGATTCAGGAAGAAACTAGACAAAAACACAACTTTTCAAGCTGGCGACTCCCATCCGGACGCCTTCACCAAATATGGCTAGAAAGTGGATTTTTTGACACAAAGTGTGACTTCTCAGTGTGTGGAGACGACGTCACCAAAAGATTTTAACGCCGTCACAATTGCTAATTGACGTCATCACAAGAAGATACGACAACGTCACAAGTGGCCGACTGAAGAAACCCTAGAGGGAATCGACGGGCTGACGGCGTCATAATACCCTAGCGACGTCATCAGAGCCTAAAAACTATATATACAAACTCTTTGTTTTCATTAGTCTAAGGGGATCAAAATCACTCAACTCTCACTAGTCTAAGTGTTTTATTTTTTGGGTGATCACTCAACTGCACTGTCATAGCATGTATTCTATCATAAGCTTGGAAAGTACACAAATCTACACCAACTAGAGTTTAGGTCTAAACAGCTCTTAAAGGAAACATGGGTGACACACACAGGTTTAAACAGGTGATTGACTCTTTCTTATACCATTGATCCAGAAAAGGCGACAAAACCACACATGCTCGTCCAAAAAAATTAAAAAATTTTTTTAATAAAAAAAAAAAAAAAAAAAAATAATCCATAAACGAGACACATGCAATTGTTCAACTCCTTAACTCAAGCAGGCTAAAGGTCAGAATCGTTAAAAAGGATAGGATAAGACATGGGATACACATTTAATTGTGTTACATAAATAAACACAAAACAAGTAGGCTAAATAATCTAAGGTTGTCATAACCGGCCACTGTCCATCAATGAGTTCAAGTGTCCAAGCGCGAAAATCTGATCATAATAATAATAATGGGCTAGTAACGGATGTAATAATGAAGTCTTGCTTTGAAATGATGAAGCAGATCATACTAGCCCAACCTTCAAAATCATATAGATGGTTTATAGGTGCACCATCTCCATATTTTGAATAACTGTTGGTTTTATAATACGTAACCAACACGAATATGCTATAGAGGTTTACTCATACACATTTTTTTACACATTACCTCTGTAGCATATGATAACAACAATATACATCCCCCACTTAAGATAAACAGTATCGAAAGTGATGATACAGGGGGTCTTAATAGATCTGCAATGATAGGTCTTCTATTAAAGCGTAAAATTTCTAAACCCATTTCCCCGAACCATGGACTTAAGTAGCCAGGAATTTCAACACAAAGAGAATATAGACTACAGGGGATGGCTAAGGCGAAATGGTGTAACAAAACATTTAATATAATGGGTTAAAACAAAGATTGGCCCAACAGGGTGATCTAGGGGTATCTTACACTAAAAATGAGTGCAACAAAGGGTTTTATCATAGGGGGTCAACAAGCACACAACATTACATATATGGGCTATATTTGGGGTGAATTCCTAAATGTTGCCTTCTTGAACTATCTATTCCTGCTAATCAATTAGGTCTCGAAATGATGTACATGCCAAGTTCTAAAGTTTACAATACTACCGGCACACTCATATTTTGGCGGATTTTTGTATAATAGATGAAAAAGGAATCATCAGGCTTAACCTCACCAATTGAAATAAAGGGTAATAGTACGCTCGGCAAAGATTTATTCTAGTTCAGTAAGAAAAACATGTCAAAAAATTTTAAAATTGGCACAGTTTTTCATGGAAAACTAGAAAATCGAAGGCAATTGTAGGTCAAGTGGTAATTCTAATATCATCCCCCACTTGGTTTGTACAATGTCCCTATTGTACATTTAAGAAAATTAAAATTCAAAAATAAGAGTAGAATTAGAACGAGAGACTCCCCTGAGCATTTCTCTGTACTTCGAATGATAATATCAAGAGATGAACTTTTGATAAGCGTATCTTGAGCAAACTCGTAATCCCCTGAAATCACTAAACAAGCTACAAGCATTAAACGTTCACAATAAAATATACAGGAAAACCTAACTCAATTTCAAATGAATCGCGGTTGCATCTAGGCTATGCAACAAGCCTTTTAAACCATTTGGTGGCCCAAGTGGACGAGTGAAGTCTCGTGAGGGTTTTCAGGAATATACCCACAAAGTTCATTTAATTATACATGGTTTTGTAAAAGTCTCGAACATATTTAAGGTTTTTCAGGAAGGAGTTACGGCGTAACCACGAATTGAGTTACGCTGTAACTATGTGGCTAAATAATTTTTAAAACTTGGTTAAATCCAGTTACGGCATAATCATGGAAAAGATTACGCCGTATGTTCAATAACTATGGCGTAACTGGGATGGTTACGCCGTAATTGCTACAGATAACAGCAATTCTACCACATAATTACGAGTCGAGGTGACCTCGAATTCCATCTCCTTGCTGTTAAAACCTGCAAAACTGAGTAAGAAACATACAACATACAAAACCAACTAAATGTAAAAATTTGAATGAAATAAAAGACGGGTTGTCTCCCGACAAGTACTTTTGTTTATTAACGAGTCTTTAAGTTAGACTCAAGATGAGACTACGTTTTTACAAAGTGAAGAGTTTTCCTTACAGCATTAACATCTCATCCATAATATTTATTTAATCTATGCCCATTAACTTTA
Source organism: Tanacetum coccineum (assembly GCA_026074375.1). Classification (NCBI taxonomy): domain Eukaryota; kingdom Viridiplantae; phylum Streptophyta; class Magnoliopsida; order Asterales; family Asteraceae; genus Tanacetum; species Tanacetum coccineum. The sequence continues at coordinate 75,937 of BQNB010005400.1, read as the reverse complement.
AAACTAATTCCATTCTTATCACATACCTGCACCGTTCCATAAGGAAATACCTTGCTAACAGTATAAGGCCCGTACCATCTTGATTTTAATTTTCTTGGGAAGAGTTTTAACCTTGAGTTAAAAACTAGAACCTCTTCTCCTTCATGAAATTCTTTATTCATAATATTGGCATAACGTCATTGTTTCGTCCTTTCTTGGTATGCGCGGGAGTGCTCATAGGCTTCATTTCTTAATTCTGCTAATTTGTTTAATTGTAAAAACCTATTTTTTCATGCGGCATCTAAATCGAAATTTACGTTTTTTATAGCCCAATACGCTTTATGCTCCATTTCAATCGGGAGGTGGCATGCTTTTCCATATACAATCCTAAATGGAGTACTTCCCGATGGGTGACTTATAAGCAGTCCTGAATGCCCAAAGAGCATCATTGAACTTATCTGCTCATTCCTTTCTATTTCCATTCATAGTTCTTTTCAATATGCGTTTAATGGTACGCTTAATGTTTTCGGTTTGACCACTTGTTTGTGGGTGATAAGGGGTAGCAAGCCTGTGTATCACTCCGCATTTCTTCAATGTTTTCTTAAGAAGAGAATTGCAGAAATGTGTCCCTCGATCACTTATTAGTGCTTTTGGGACCCCGGATCTCGAAAATAATTTTTAAAGGAACTTAACTACCACCCGAGCGTCGTTAGTTGGTAACGCTTCAGCTTCGACCCATTTTGAAACATAATCTACTGCTACGAGAATGTATTTATTATTTTGTGAAGAAGGAAAGGGTCTCATGAAATCAATACCCCAAATATCAAAGACTTCGCCCACGAGAATGTTATTCAAGGGCATTTGATTACTGGAAGAGATGTTCCCGACCCTTTGACATGCAGCACATTCGCAAACATACCTCGCATCATCCTTAAAAATAGTTGGCGAATAAAATCCCGACTCAAATACTTTTCTAGTAGTAATGCCGGCCCCATAATGTCCTCCAACTGGTCCCATATGACAATGTTCTAGAATTTCCCGTAATTCCTTACCGAACACACATCTCCTTATGATTCCGTCGGGACATGATTTGAATAGGTAAGGATCATCCCATATGTAATGCTTAATGTCTGACAATAATTTTTTTCTTAAATGATATGTCAAACCGTGTGGCATGATTTTTAATACTAAGAAATTTGCATAGTCCGCATACCAAGGGTCATTTTCAGCTTCCCTTACATGGATTGCCATAAGATGTTCATCGGGGAAGGAGTCGTGTATTGCTTCTTCATTTAGCTTTCCTAGTCCCGGATTTTCTAATTTAGACAAGTGATCGGCACCCAGGTTTTTAGTCCCCTTTTTATCCTTAATTTCAATAGTGAATTCTTGAAGCAGCAAAACCCATCTAATAAGCCTTGGCTTTGCATCTTGTTTGCTGAATAAATATTTCAAGGCAGAATGATCAGCATAGACGACAGTTTTAGACATGATTAAATAAGATCAGAATTTATCAAAGGCATAGACTACTGCAAGAAGCTTTTTTTAATAGTAGTGTAATGCTCTTAAGCGTCATTCATAGTTTTTTTGGCGTAGTAGATTGGGCAAAACTTCTTATCGATTCGTTGACCCAATACAACTCCTACAGCATAATCACTAGCATCGCACATTAATATGAAATCAAGGTTCCAATTAGGAGCAACAATTACTGGGGCAGTTGTTAACTTATCTTTAAGGACATTGAATGCCTGCATGCACTCATCCGAAAAAACAAATTTAGCATCCTTAATTAATAATTGAGTCATAGGTCGAGCAATTTTAGAAAAATCCTTAATGAATCTACGATTGAATCATGCATGCCCTAGGAAGCTTCTAACCCCCTTTACATTGGTTGGGTAAGGTAGTTTGGCAATAACATCGGCCTTTGCTTTGTCTACTTCAATGTTGGATTTAGATATCTTATATCCTAAAACGATTCATTCTTTAACCATGAAGTGCATTTTTCCTAATTTAACACTAAGTTTGTTTCTTCACACCTAGCTAACATTTGTGATAAGTTAGTAAGGCAAGAATCAAAAGAGTTACCGGAAACCGAAAAGTCATCCATGAAAACTTCCATAAAGTCTTTTCACATATCGTGAAATATTGCCGTCATGCATCTCTAAAATGTAGTTGGAGCATTGCATAGTCCAAAGGGCATTCTTCTAGTACTAAAGGGATTTGAAAGTATCCATACAACCCGTCCAGGAAGCAGTAATACGCGTTTCCTGACAAATTTTTCTAGCATTTGATCTATGAATGGTAATGGAAAATGGTCCTTCCTAGTTGCGTCATTGAGCTTTCTATAATTGATGCATACCCTCCATCTGGTGATTGTTCTAGTCAGAAAAGCTCGTTGTTCTCGTTTGTTATTACAGTCATTCCTCCTTTTTTGGTACTACATGTATGAGGCTGACCTATGGACTATCTGAGATGGCGTAGATTAATCCAGCATCAAGTAACTTGACAATCTCAGCCTTGACAACATCTTGAACTTTACAGTTAAGTCTTTATTAGGGTTGCACTACCGGTTTAAAGTCATCTTCCATCAGAATTTTATGAGTGCAACGTGATGGGCTAATGCCTTTGATATCAGCCACTTTCCAGGCTAAAGCTGCTTTGTGTTTTGACAAAACCTGCAGAAGTGACTCCTTCTCTTGGTGAGATAATAGAGAAGAGATAATAATAGGGAATTCTTGATTATCGTCCAAGAAGGCATACTCCAAATGGTATGGAAGTTCCTTTAGCTTGGGGATTTGTGCTTCTGCCTCTCTTGTGCTTGCAGCGAAGAGAGTTGGTTTGATGAAATCATTAGGTTCCCAATTGTCTTGGTTGGAGGACAATCTAGACGTATTTGACTCATCCAGGTTATGTTCTATTTCATCACTCTCGTCTCCCCATAAATTGATAACCCTTCCTTGTAGGTACTTTAAGATAGGTTCGGACAAAAATGAATCTAGAGGGTCTGAAGGAAGAATTTCCTGAACGTGATCGAGAACGGCTACGTCAACCATATAGATAGAGAGACAAGTGTCATCTTTTGGCGTGGAAAATTTCATCGGTTTTTTAATGTCAAAAGTAATTGTTTCGTTTCCTACTTCGAAGGATATTTTCTTATTGAAGACATCTATCATCGCATGAGCGGTGGCCAAGAATGGTATTTCCAGAATTATCAGAATCTTGTGATCTTCTTCCATATTCGGCACAACAAAATCAACAGGGAAAATGAACTTGGTAATTTATACAATGACATTCTCAACAATCCCCCTCGGGTATTGGGTTGACTTGTTTGCTAACTCGATACACGAATAGCGAGACCGATGGCCTGGGGAACTACGAACTACTAGTTTAGCCTATCTCGCCTAACTTGCGGGTAGGTTTTAATTCCCCAAGATCTAGCCTAGAAAACATAGAGTATGGCATAAGATTAATGCTAGCCCTGAGGTCAGCAAGGGCTTTGTTAATGCTAAGTTTTCCTATGGCGCATGGGAGAGTGAAACTTCCAGAATCGTTTTCTAAAAGCGGGATTTTGTTTAGAAGAACGACAGAGCATCTTTCATTTAAGGTTCTTTTAGATGTTTCTTCTGCCTTTCCTTTCTTGGCAAGGAGGTCTTTCATAAACTTAGCATATTTTGGCATTTATTCTAATGCTTCGACAAATGAAATGTTTATGCTAAGTTGCTGAAGATTCTCAAAGAACTTTTTGTCTTGAGGATTGGTACCATCAGGTGGAATACAAGATTCTACGGTGTTTCTATGACCATCAGGTACCTCTTCTTCATTTCTGGTTATGGTTTCATTTGTTACAGGTTTGTCTTGAGGATTGGTATTATTCTCAAGAGGGTTCTTGGGTGGCTTGTAATTGAGTCCGCTTTTGATTGTTATAGCACGTGCCAACCCCCTAGGGTTTGTTTTAGTGGAGCTTGGTAGGCTCCCAGCTTCCATATCTTGTATTATTTTAGTGATTTTCCCTAAGTGATTTTCTATATTCTTAATAGAGGAGGCTTGCACTTTAAAGGTTTGGTCGTAACTTTTCTTGATTCCCCAAACCACGTTTCCACTTTCCTTCTGCCTTCTCAGGGATTCTTTGATGAAACTATTTAGAGTTTCTTCTAGATTTTAGATTCTCCCTTCCATAGGGGTTTCATACCTATGTTGTGCCATTCAAACTTCTTCAGTTATGATATTCATATTATTCTTAAAATTACAGATTTGGTTGAGAACAACTTAAAGTTCTTCGTTTTCAGCCTTGATGCTTCCTTCCTTGTACCAAAAGAGGGAATGTTCAGATAATTCCTTAATATCTTCGATTCCTTTTATTGGTGTCATTCTAGGAATCGGTCCCTTAAAATTGACCTTACGTCTAGTCTCAGCATCCAACCCTTAATAAAAGATTCATAACTGCTCATGCTCGTTAAGCTTATGTTCAAGACAGCTAAAGAGAGAGTGAATATTTCCTATGAGCAGTGTAAGGGTTCATTAGGTTCTTGTTTAAAGTTCCCAATTGTTTCTATTGATTTTTGTCAGATATTCATTGACAGTAGACCCAGAGTCTCTGGCTTCACTCATTCCTGCAAAATGCAAAATTAGGAGAAAGAATTTTGACAAATTATAAACTAATAATAGCTCCCCGGCAATGGCGCCAAAAACTTGATGTGTAAATTGTTTTAAATAATTTATTACAAGTTTTAAATTTATAAAACTCATCTACCGATGTCTACACGTACTAACAGGCAGAGAACCCAGTCGTATGTAGTACAGGACTTAGTAAATCTGAGGTTGTCCCAGGAGCTAAGTTGTATTAGTTTTAATTGAAATGTGTCACATGTTTGAAAATGGTTTTGAATTGATTTGAAATCTTGACAGGAAAATAAATGTTTAAAGTAAATAAAATGAGAACAGTCAGAGAGAAAGGCGTGCTAACCTAGTTATTTCATTACTAATGCTATGACATGTTTCCTACTACAATGTCTAGATATCGTTTTATTAGTGGTTCTAATATCAACAGACCCGAATTGGCATTTGAGGTATGTCTTATACTTCTTGTGATCCTAATTCCCCGAAAGTCATGAAGGTAGGGAATCTAAGTTGTAGTGATTAAACCCTAACTATCCTAAAGACCTGTCTATAACCTAGATAGATTATAAACCCCTTATGAAAGAGTTCCTGAGCTTTTTAAGTATTTAATGTGATAAAAGAGGTAATTAGGTTAACTCCTACACTAGAGATAGATGCTAACTTATCCTAGTATCCTGTCGATCCTAAGTTTAACATGTCAGCCTAATAAGAGGACTAATAGGATCTAAACCACCCTCAATACTACCAAAACTCAGGGATCAATGACAGGCAATAATGATATCTAATTCAAACAATAAATACACTAGAAACAGTCATAACATAAGTAAATTCATAACTAGGCCATGATTAGAAGTGCTTAGCCACTCATAGCAACAACACAGTAAGAAATAATGAAAGAGATATTGGATTGAAACATCATAATTCTTACAGGATGAGTTTATGATTGATTAATACAAAAAGTAAGTAAAGTGATTTCTCCCTTGGACTGGTGGTGGAATTCTTTGACCTAATTGGGCTTGTGTCGCCCCTTGGTACTCTGGTGGAAGAGTTGATGTCGAATGTGCAGAATGAGGGCTCTATTTATAAGTTTCGAATTGGTTATGGCGTAATTGATGAGTTGTGTTATGGCGTAACCATGTTGATGTGGGTTTCCATGATATAGGCTTAATATGTGTTACGATGTAACTGTATAGTCCAAGTTACACTGTAACTGTGACTAGGATGAGTCATTATTCTTCAACGTGGCAGGTTACGGCGTAATTGTGACGAAGCAGTTACGACGTAATTGTGATGAAGCAGTTACGCCATAACTATGGTGATGACCATTCTTGCTTTAATTGGGTTACGGCGTAACTCTTGCGGGGTAGTTAATGTGTTGTCGTCTTAGGTTGTTATTTATGTTATCAAGTTTTACAATTTATATTTTGCCGATTTTACCTAAAACAACACTAATAGGCAGTGTACCCGATCAGTTGTAGCTTCATTGGTAAGTAGGGCGTCGATCACTAAGAGCGAGAACGTCAACACTCAATTATTAGTATTTTAGTTATCTAAGTTAGTCCTAAGTTATTATAAGTTATTCTAAGTTAAACCTAAGTTAAACCTAAACTAATGGTAAAGGGGGGGGGGTTAGCCTGAGAGACTGGCACGGGTTTTGGTGGTTACTTAAATCTACTTTTGCTACTCAAACGCACGCAAGTTAATAATCAAAAGGTAGAAGAGCGGTCAACCCTATAATAAGGAAACTGTATTAACCATGATTAATCTAATTAAAACGCAAGTTTGTTTATTAGTGCAATGATTGTTTTACTATGTTGGTGTTATATCATTCGTAAGGTTTAGGCGAGACTTCTTTCTAAACGTTATTTAATTAATCATGCCACAATTATTGAATGTGTCATTAAGCATACATTAGTTAATTATAATCTATCTTAGGAATCCAATAATGGTGAATACCGAACCATAGCTCATCGAGACTTTACCCGCTTATGTTTAGTCAAATCGTATATGCTGGTAGTCCACGGTCAGTAGTGATCCAAGCAAGGTCGCATGATGCATTTGTAGTATTAACCTAAATCACCACTTATCGTATCACCCTTTATAACCGGGGGAAACACTAGTGAGTTAAATTTGTGGTCCTATAATTTCAGAGTCACATACAACCTATATGTAGTTCTATCTCAGACTCTAACCTATTTGGTCCATAAAATTAGATCCAGTTTAATGATAGATTAAACACATAAACAAGTATTATGTGATAAACATAATTAACGTTCAACAAGTAATGAACAATCGAAATAAACAATCCAAACATTAAATTATCATAACCATGGCTAATACCTAAAGGTATTAGCCGATAACCATTGTAACGAATGCAAGCATAATAAACCAAAGACCAAGGTAAACTAACCGAGTTAAACAAATGATACCAAAAATCTAAGGATTATTAAGAGTATGAGAATTACAAAGTGTTTCCTATGGAATTAAGCACGTTGCGAGACCTTCCTTGCTCTTCTTGGCTTCTGAAAATCGAATTATGTGGTTAGGGTTTCAAAAATATATTTAAGCACGCCCTCAAATCGTGTTTAGGGTTTTGTATTTATACACGTCTGGAATCAAGTCGATACATCGTATTGGTTGAGGTCAATACGACGTATTAGAATTTCTTGGAGTAGAGACCATGTTTGTTATCTTACAGAATATTCCTTGAGTTTATCCGTGAATACGACGTATAATATTTTCTGGATACGACGTTTAGGTCTTTTAGTCTTCGTGGGTTCTTGTGAAGTTCAGGCGCAGATACGCCATATCTTCCTTGATGGATACGGCGTATAGAGTGTCAGATCAACAGATTCTTGATTTCTTCGTTTAAGCTCCAAAATGTGCACCTTTTAGCTAAACTTCTCCAATTGCTCCATATTTACTACAAATAACTAATATAAACAATTAAGTACCAATTCATGCATAAATAATGTAAATAGGCAATAAAGATGGAATAAATTATGCTATAAAATAGACATTATTTGATGTCATCACTTGTCCTCAAGTAGACTTTAGAAAACTTATGAAAATGCATCCTAAACCAAAGTCTAGGTTTTTTTGTTAAGCATCTTTTTATTTGATTACTAGCACACAACTTAGCACCTCACGAAGTAGGAGAATGAAAACACTCAAATCCCTCAACCTAATCTATGTGGTAACATCCTAATAATTCGCTCAATTGCTCGGTCATGACAAGTACTATCATAAGCTTGGCAAGGATACACATCTCCACCACTAAAGCTAAGGAGTAACTAGTTTAAAAAGGTAAATTGGGTTAAAAAGGTTTAAGGGTTTGATCACTCTTTCTAATTTCCACCGATACCAATATTCCAGAAAAGGTGACAAAATCACACATACACATCCGTAACGATGTAATAGACACATATGACTGCATTCAAACCTTAACTCAAATAAGCTAAAGAATAGGACTAGTAGTCTTTACCAAATTTCGTAAACCAGCAAGGGAGACAAACCACATATACACATCCATAATGATGGAATAGGCATACATGATTGCATTCAATTCCCCCACTCGAGTAAAACCAAGGGTGAGGACGAAGAGTGATATAAACCAACAAGGCGGACAAAACCACACATACATGGCTGTAACGACGGAATAGACATGTGTGATTGCTCGCATCCTCATTCGAGTAAGACCAAAGGATAGGGATTAGGAAAAGGAAAATAATTGGTGTTAAATAAAAATAAAAACAAATAGATTAAGTCCAAATAGATAAGGCACAATATTGCTAGTTACTTTCCCGACCATCACTTGAAGAAGACACAAAATGATAAACTAACTCATGCTTTAACACGGAACAATCAACGCTTTGGAAGACACAAATTAGACTCAAAAAATGCCTTGATCAATAGATGAATGAAAACAATCATTAGTTGGCCTTCCCATAACGGTCAACTCTCAATCATCTCGATTACAACTCTAGTGGTTTATATTTACCACTTTATACATACTTATACATAATTGGTTTATATTACGTACCAACTCTAATACAACAAAACTCTACAAACAACTTTTTTTTGTATTTTTCTTATTTTTTTGATTTTTTTAACATAAACCAAAACAAGGTGTATTTTTCACCACTTCACGAGCATGATAAATCTGAATAATTAATATCCGATCATACTAGTGAAGTAGTAACTACATGAAACTTAAATCTAATTTTTTCGACCATACCAGAGATAGAAAATTCACACACGTACCGAATTGCATTGTGTAATTTTTCTGACCATACCAAAGATAAGAAATATGCATAGCACCATAGGAAATACATACTTTTACACAAAAGAAACTAACAACTGATGATTAAGGACTTAATCTAATAGGGTAGGCTAAGGTGTAAAGGTGTAATTTTTTTTAAAAACATTTGGGTGTAACAAAAGAAAAGGAATGGCTCAGCAGGTTTTTCTAGGGGTATCTTACTCTAAAAATGAGAGTAAACAAAGGGTTTATACGAGGGTCAACTAACTAGTGTAGTTAGTTAATAACACATGTAAAGGCTTTTTGGTGTAATCCTAAAAATTTACCAAGTTAAACAGGTCACTCCAATTACAAAAGTAATACTTATTGTTGTGGTCTTGAATAAATATACCAATCCAAGTTCTAAAGTTTAGCACATCATCGACACACTTATATTTTGTGGAATTTGGGTAAAAAATTAGAAAACGGATAAGGCTAAATCCTCACAATATCTATTGAGGGTTATGTGTGCGGGTTCATGCAACTAATAATTTCACAAAAATATGCTGAATTTTTATTTTTGAATTTAGGCATAATTTAGGAATATTGATGTAAAAATAGGACAAGTAAGCGTTCTAATTCTCCTCCCCCCACTTGAGATATACAACGACCTCGTTGTATAAATGTGACATTAAAAACTGGAAATTAAAAGAATTAGAACGAGAAAATCCCCTGAGATTTGCTTGGTATGATCCTCCATGTTGCGTTTATGAGCAAGATTGTGTGTTGTAAAAGCGTTTGGATACCAGCATGACTACAACACACATGAATTTCGGAAAATAAGCATTCCACCAAATGGGATATTTTTGTTCAACAAGGTTCCTGTGTAAATTATAAAAAAAACAAATGCAATTCTATCTCCGGTATTCGTTGGTTAGAAATTGAAACAAAAATCCTAAAACCGTACAGGAAGTCGATATGCCGTATCCATGTTAATGGATATGCCGTATTGAGACCTGTATTAAAAATCCTAAGTACAATTCAGTCGCCTAATACGCTGTATTCGTTTAACGAATACGCCATATAGACTGAAATGACAATAGAGTTTAAAAAGTGCAGAAAAAAATAAAGACTGTATAACGTATAGATAGTCAATATGTCGTATCCATTGGGGTTGGATACGCCGTATCGGCTATCTAGGAAGACATACTCAATAACAAAAAATAAATCAGGGTTGTCTCCCGGTAAGCACTTTTCTTTACAGCAAAGTCTTTAAGTTAGACTTGTCTTCTGCTCTTCACTCCATCCTTGTCACGAACCATCCTTCGTCCATCTTGTAGAAGATATCTTGGTATGCGTGACACATATTTTCATCAGTTATAGTCCAATCATAGTACCCGCATTCTTTAATAGCTATGTATTTTTCCAATGGTCCAAATGAGTACTTGACTACCTCAAACCCTTCAGTTTTGCACCCGGCGGTCTTGTGAATGGGATTCCAAGTGGCTTCCATTTTTGCTTATTGAATCCCTCTTCTTTCATGTTAATAATAAAAGGTTCATTCTCGTAAACCAAGTGATCATCTAGATGCCCCATGTCGTTACCCTCATCATTATTCAGCTCCATCTCATCTTGAACAATCTTGTCTTTGCTCCTCCTTCTATGATTATTAAATACCCGAGAAATATTAAGATAAGGGTTATAGTTGGAATTGACATCGGCTTCTATGTTAGCAGCATGTTCATAATCTTCTCATTCGTCAACGGACGAATCAAGGCTCCGCTCGTCGTCACTCGAATCTTCTTTTTCATCCATCGACTCTTTTAAAACCCTTTTATTATTTAAAGCTTCCTCATTTAATTGGATATCTTTAATCGTATCATACCACTCGTAATTTTTATAGCGAATTGAATTGCTTTCGTGAATCAGTCCGGGTAAGTTCCAGTGTTGCAATATCCGTCTTCCTTCCAATTACATGTAGGCCGTTTAGCGGTTCTAATTTTGAAGCGAAGTGGATTGCATTGGTGATTAATGTTACTCATTAGCTCTGTCCATTCTTCATTACTAGTCCATGGCTTCTCTTCCACCCACGGTATTCCCTTATTTCGCTCATAAATCCAATCATCCTCGCATTGCTTATTTGTTATGAGTTAATAGGTATCTTTAGTGAGTTTATCACCATCCATATGGTAAGGGCAGTTTAATTCCTTGAAGGTTTGACAAAGAGGAGTCTCAAAGTGAAATAAATATCAATCCTAAAGATTTGGGCAATTTCATCCTCATCAGTTAAATTCTCACCCTTAGGAACTTCATCGTCTCTTATTACTTCTTCATCGTCCCCTCTTTTCCAATAAGCCCATAATGTATTTTTAGTGTGCCAATCCATCTTTTCATGGTTTCTAAATTTTGAAGCTAGCCATTGTGCAAATTCAAAATTGTCCGGGTTTCTTTTAACATTAGTACAACCTTCCTGTTTTTTAGTACGAGAAGGTGGGTAAAATTTTGTAATTTTTTTTCGTGAGATCCTCCCATTTAGTAATCGACCTAATAGAATCATCATCCCACCATTTACTTGCAGCTCCAGTCAGTGAAAAAGGGAAAACACACACCCTGATTTGATTGTTACTTAATTTGGGAACTTTTATCAAATCGATCACTTCCAAAAAGTTTTCAATATGCTCAACCGCTTCTTCACCATTTGTTCCATTGAAAGCGTTCTTCCCTAGTTCGATGAGAAGTCATCCCTTTAATTCGGTCTTTCCATCTTCCAAAATATCCCATTCATAATTTGGTTGGGTAAAACCCATGCATTCTTCCATAGTTGGTTCTCCTATTGATCCTGCTTCTTCTTCCTTTACTTCCTGAAATACAGGATAAACAATCAGTAGGATATGCTCGGAAGGAAGAAAATACAGAAAACTATAAACGAGAACAGAATATGAAAGATACAATCTACTCTTGTATCAGATGATCTATACATCGTATTCAATTGATTAAATACGCCGTATTGATCTGTTGAACAGAATACGTTGTATTGTTGTCAAAAGGTGATACGCCGTATCCAACAGTTAGGATACGCAGTATCGGTTATTTGATCAGAACAGTAACAACGAATAAAAATAATGTAGAAATAAAAATAAACACACAAGATGCAATAATATACAATGCAAATTAATCTAAGTTAAGCTAAACTAAAAATACTAATAAATAAGAATTAAACAATTTCACTCCCCGACAACGACGCCAAAAAACTTAATGTGTTGTCGTCATAGGTTGTTATTTTTGTTATCAAGTTTTACTATTTATATTTTGGCAACTTTACCTAAAACAACACTAATGGGCAGTGTACCCCATCAATTGTAGCTTCGTTGGTAAGTAGGGTGTCGATCACTAAAAGCGAGAACGTTAACACTTAATTATCAGTATTTTAGTTATCTAAGTTAGTCCTAAGTTATTCTACGTTAAATCTAAGTTAAACCTAAACTAATGGTAAAAGGGGGGTTTTTAGCCTGAGAGACCGGCACGGGTTTTGGTGGTAACTTAAATCTACTTTCGTTACTCAAACACACGCAAGTTAATAATCAGAAGGTAGAAGAGCGGTCAAGCCTATTATAAGAAAATTGTATTAACCATGATTAATCTAATTAAAATGCATGTTTGTTTATTAGTGCAATGATTGTTTTACTATGTTGGTGTTATATCATTCGCAAGGTTTATGCGAGACTTCTTCCTAAACGTTATGTAATTAATCCTGTCACAATTATTGAATGTGTCATTAAGCATACATCAGTTAATTATAATCTATCTTAGGAATCCAATACTGGTAAATACTGAACCCTAGATCATTGAGACTTTACCCACTTATGTTTAATCAAATCGTATATGTTGGTAGTCCGCGGTCAGTAGTGATCCAAGCAAGGTCGCAAAATGCATTTGTAGTATTAACCTAAGTCACCACTTAGCCTACCATCCTCTGTAACTGGGGGAAACACTAGCAAGTTAAATTTACGATCCTATAATTTCAGAGTCACATACAACCAATATGCAGTTCTATTCTAGACTCTAACCTATTTGGTCCATAAAATTATATCCAGTTGAATGATAGATTAAACGCATAATCAAACATAATTAACGTTCAACAATTAATGAACAATCAAAATAAACAATCCAAACATTAAATTATCATAACCACGGCTAATACCTAAAGGTATTAACCGATAACCATTGTAACGAATACAAGCATAATAAACCAAAGACCAAGGTAAACTAACCGAGTTAAACGAATGATACCAAAAATCTAAGGATTATTAAGAGTATGAGAATTAGAAAGTGTTTCCTATGGAATTAAGCACGTTGCGAGACCTTCCTTGCTCTTCTTGGCTTTTGAAAATCAACTTTTATGGTTAGGGTTTCAAAAATATCTTTAAGCATACCTTTAAATCGTGTTTAGGGTTTTGTATTTATACACGTCTAGAATCAATTCGATACGCCGTATTGGTTGAGGTCAATACGGCGTATTGGGGTTTCTTGGAGTAGGGACCACATTTGTTATCTTCCAGAATATTCCTTGAGTTTATCCGTGAATATGGCGTATAATATTTTCTGGATACGGCGTATAGGTCTTTAAGTCTTTGTGGTTTCTTCTGAAGTTCAGGCGCAGAGATGCCATATCTTCCTTAATGGATACATCGTATAGAGTGTCAGATCAATAGATTCTTGATTTCTTCGTTTAAACTCCAAAATGTGCGCCTTTTAGCTAAACTTCTCCAATTGCTCCATATTTACTACAAATAACTAATATAAACAATTAAGTACCAATTCATACATAAATAATGTAAAATGGGCAATAAAGATGGAATAAATGATGCTATAAAATAGATGTTATTTGATGTCATCAGTAGTTACGCCGTAACTGGCCTTGAGAACCTTCATTTGCTTGTTTTCCACGTCCAAATCCCGCGTCTCTTGCTCCAATGCTCGTATTCTTCCTGTAAACGAAATATGAAGTGATTAAGTATCATTTTGCAAACATTTAGACAATAGCTACAAGCATTTTGATAGGGATTTTAATACCAAAAAGTATTAACTAATTGATGTTATCATCTATTGTGCAGCTACTATAGACAATTTTTGGGGCTTTTTATGCTCCTTGTACTTACATACTCTCATGTTGGTTTGAAGATAAGTAATATAATCTTTATATCATTCAAATATGTCTATGTGTCTGATGATTAATTGCTTTTCTTTTCTTCTTGTTAACATGTTAGGCTAATTTTAATTTGTGAACTCTAATTTGTTTCTTCTTGTTAGTGGTGTGCGCGTTAGGCATTAAAAAAATAGCTATAAGATATTACATTATCATAGACGTCTAGTGAAACGCGATTAGAACTAAGTGAAACCCTTACCTTTGGGAAGATAGCTAATTAAGTATTTATTGCGCATGGTTTAACTATTGGGTGGGAAAATGCATCTGGATCTGCCTGCTTAGGTGATCACATAGACGTGAAACTGACCAATTCGCAATAGGATAAAGGGAATACTTACACATCACACTAACGAGGGTGACGGGCAATGGGTTAGAGGAATCAATTAGGGAGTAATACATGATTAAGTGAGCACATTTGTTTACCTATAAGAGTTCCCACCAATTTTACTTTTCTTACATAATTAGATTAGTTGTAGTTTAGTTTAAAAAACCCTCCTTCAAAACCCGAGATTTACTTGTTGTCTAAAGAAATATAAAAACACAAAAATAGTCCTCCCTCAACCCTTTGATCTTAGTGACATACGATTCAAACCTACCTCACTATTCCACTAGAGATCGATCAATCCCTTAAGTCTTGCATATACTACATTGCAACGATTAGGTATTCTGTCTAGGAGAATTATAAAACTTTTTTGTTTTGCAATAATCCGCATCAAGTTTTTGGCGTCGTTGCGGGGGAATAGTCTAGGTTTTGGATTCTATCTACCTTAGGTATACTTACTAGATTCCTGTCAAGTGAGATTTTTATTTTCTTTTTAGGTTAGCTTTCTTTTATTCTATCTTTTCTTTGTGTGTTTGTTTTGTAATTTTCATCTGACTGTTCCATTCTTCACTATGGAGAATGTGAATCCACCATCACCACCCGAATCACCCAACTCATTTATGAATAAGAAGGTTCGAGAGTTCAACACACTCCTCGAATCCATGAACCTAGCTGCCCCACCTCTTGAAAAAAAACCTTCTTGCTTAGAAGATGTAGGATCTGTTAAATTATTCAAGGAGTATGAGATTAGAGATGTTAGAGAGGAAGAAATTGAAGAAGAGGAAGAAGTAGTTGAAGTAGTGGAAGTAGGTGTCGAGTACTTTGATAAGTTCCTAACCAGAGAATAATTAGCCTACCATAAGTACATCTTGCGCGACCCTAGTCCACCTTTCTATAGGATATGTCCAATCATCATAGGAGAAAATCATTCAAACCTTAAAATACCATGCAACATAGGGCACGTACATGTGTGGAAGGCCTACATAGATCTCAATTCCCCCATGAACATCATGTCTTGTATGCATTACAACTGGATCATGAAAAGGAAATTAAAACCTAGGAGAGACTGATTCGTGATTTGGTATATACTTATATAGTAACCCTAATACAGATCCTAACCGAATGCCCTTGACCAAGGCAAAAGGTCAAATTCCACAAAAGGATAAAATACACAAGATAGAATCAATGATAAAAAGATTCCGGAAGAGATATTCCCGGGTCGTATGTCCCAACGAGGCTGCAATTGAAGGTAATCCTGGTTTGATGAGAAATTGAATGATGGAGAATATTTAGATATGATGGA
>BQNB010005400.1:35000-59422 GCA_026074375.1 Tanacetum coccineum | reverse complement strand
ACAAACCGCACTATCAACTCTTCACTCCACCTAAACTCTAACACGATCACTCCGATCTAACTATACTTTCTATGATCACCACGATCTAACTATTACACACAACTACACAAATACAAACCGCACTATCAACTCTTTACTCCCCTTGATGTGTACTCCCCCTCGTTCAAGGGCACCAAGGAATCTAGCTATGGTAACTTTGCTACAAAAACAAGTTAGAAGAACAAGACAACAATTTCTAACATATAGCAAAGACAAAGGAAAATTAAAGAAAAATGTTGATGGTACTTGTCAAGAGTCAAGGTATTTGTGTAAACCCACCTATCAACTCAATCTATATAGAAAAGATACATTCAACCAACACAAGATAAGAAGCTATATAGAGACTATCAAATGCATTCCAAAAGAAAAAACATAAGACTAAAGATTATTCATTAACCATAGAGATTGTGTATAAAACACAATCATACAACATGCATTCATCAAGACTAAATATTATGCTTGAAGCATAATAATACATTCTGCATAAATAGAAACTACAAATGTCCTAATTTGCTTAGATTGCCATAGAATGCCATAGGACTTGCTTGCAAAAGGAGTGGGTTGGACTTTTATCTGAAAGCAAGAAAAGGTAAGCATGTAATATGCTTAGTTGACTGTTAGTAGAGAGTTTGGAGCAGAGGTAGTTGTTGGAGGGTAGTCTCGTTGAACTTGAAGTAGTGGTTGTGTTTCGAGTAAGAAGAAACTAAATCCAATTAAGATCTTCACTCAAGGTTAGGAATTGTTTTAGGGTAAAGATGAAATGAGGAAAATAACCAACATGATGTTCAACTTGATTTAAGTTGAGGGTGTAAGATAAGTTTGGAGAGTATGGTGATGATGGAGTGGTATGTTGTGAAAGGTGCATGGCTAAAAGATGTAGGAACCTGGAATAACACTTCACTTCACCATGGATTTGACAAGAAAATAAGATAAGAAATAAAGAGAGAAAAGAGGAAAAAGATGAGAAGAAAAGAGAGAGAAATTAAGAGAGTGTTTGGATTGCTATGTGTTTACAAATGAAACAAATGAGACAACTAACCGTCTCCACACATGGAGAAGGTGTATTTATACCACAACCATGTAAGGTTGGACTTGTCAATTAGGTCGGCTTACTATGAAACTTATTGGGCCGAATGGTTTGGACTTGGTACGGCTCGGGTCTTTTGGGCTTAAGCCCATAACTCTTACATAATTAGATTAAATAAACGAGCCCAATACCCATAACTTAGCCTATTACAACATATATTTAATAAGACCATGCTTCCATGATTTGTAGCCGAGCTTCCTTGTTCGACTTAATATTTTTAGTCTAACAATCTCCCCTGAAGCGAGGTTTCCTTATGGAGGTATCCTGCAGATTCTGAGCTTCTAAGTTCATAGACATATTTGAGGCTAACAATCTCCCCTAATGTGTGGTCTTCGAATTCCTAAGGTGAGATCTTGAATCTTGCTTCCTTGGACATGTTGAGATTTCTTTGTCTTGAATCTTTGGTCTTTATTATATTGTAGGCTTGTTCCTTCATGCTGTGTGATCTTTGATCTTGAGCCTTTGTCATTGTATTTCGACTTCGTCTTTGATTTTGAGATCTTCAAATATTTTCCTTGTTTGTCTTGATCGTCATTGCCACCTTGCGATCTTGTGTCTTGACCAACATGCTCATACTTTGCATGTTCTTTAAAGCTCTCTAATAATCTTCTCTGAAGCTTGGTTCCTGAGGAGGAATCTTTAATATCAGAGTTTGCGGAAGTCTTTGTCTTTGAACTTGAGCTTTCTTGATTCTTGAATCTTGATGCTTATAGTATGTCTTTGTAGTTTGAGCATGAGCATGTGGTAATGAATCAGACTCTGCTGGAATGAGGCTGCAACACCGTCATTTGTACCTGCATTTGAATGTTAGTGATAAACAACAGATATGGACGAATATGGCTTTGTCATTCGTCGAGATTCGGTTGCATTAACCTCCGGTTCCGTAGGACCGTTTTACAGTATAAATATTGTACCTGTGATCAGGTAGATTCAAAGAATCTCCTTGACAGGGTTTCCAGCTCAAAGTTTTAGATCCTCTAACGCGTATGCATTAGATTCACCGTACTTGCTTGTTCTCAATACCGGAACGTCTCAAAGCAGACAACACGATATGAGTGAATCAGATAGTTACTATCTTTCTGATTGAGTCATCAATTCATTTACTGGACCGAATCGATATCCAGTTGACACAAGCTTGATTCATATAGAATCTCGCAAGTCACCTACCGCAGAGCTGTTTGATGTTGACTCTGGAAGGATTTCCATTCATCACTGTGAATACTAAAGAGTATCACTCTGAATGTTCTGGCAAAATCACAAGGATAATGCGTAGGACTCTTGTTAACAGCTTGTGAACTTATTGGTGTTCAACAAGTGTTTGTCATGGAATGTGTCCTAATGAGATTTATTTATTGATCTCTTGGCTCTAGACTCGATTAGTGCGTTTTGGTTTTAGTAATCAGAGGCTGGAGCAGACTGCCACCTATTCAATATCAACTAACTCGGAGTGAGAAAGTCAATAGAAGTCGTGTGTATCTTCGTGACAAATGAGACAAGTATCTGTTGAGAGAAACTTGAATGGCTGGGAAGGGTTGTGCAGTGCATCACTGGGTCCATGATGTCTTGTCTTCAATACCAGAATTCATCTTTGTGAATCTGATAGATTATGTATTGACCCGGTTTCTGCCTAAAGTGTGTGGAGGGCTGCTTTCTTTTCACCCTTTATCCATACATTTCTTTTTAATTCTTCAACCCCTTCAATGCTTACCAAGACGTCATTACTAACACCTTGTTGTGATTGTTCTAGTGTTAGCTCAATCTTAGTCGGCATTATTCCCGTTCTCATTCATCTCCAATCATACCTAAGGACTGCTATTTCTAACTATGGAGTGTCCTTGGGTAGATCCCTCCGGTTCTGGTTGGATCATAGGACTAATACCTAACCTAACCACCTTATGACTTCAGAATCATCGTGAATTAAGATGTTGTTGGGTATAAGATCGTAACCATAAAACCTTTTTCCGTAGAGTATATAAAGCATTATGACTTCAAAGTGCTTTGAGTCGATTAGATCACTTATTATTTTCAAGATCACATTTTAATTACATTTCTCCCCTTATTTTAAATACTAATTCATTTAGTCTTTGAAATACCAAGTGATTAAAATTTGTCATGAAAATCCTGTGGGAAAAAAAATATTATTAGCATGAATTATATGGAACTTTTTCTTCTTGCTCTCCCTCAATTTTACATATGTTTGACACCAAAAAAATGATACCAAGTTGTAAAATGAATATAAAATTGAGGTTGAGGCAGTGTTGAGCACACAATTTTGAAAGATTATGAATGTCATTGAAGAATTCTTGAAAAATTATGCTCAGACACTGGATCATCTTATAACATACAATCTATTGAGTAGTCATTATTATTACTGATTTGTTATTAAGAGATTTTTAATAATGTTTTGAATACATAAGAATTGTCGTGAGATGATGTATCCAAAATCATTAAAACTTTGTTTTTTGAAAAACTCCCCCTCAAACATTGACTCATTTTGAAAATGACACCAAATGTAGAAGAATTGTCTTGTAAAACTTTATGAGGGATGGAAGTGTTTTTGAAGACATTTACAATTTTGATGATTTTGAATTGAATTGGTCGGTTGAGAAGAAATTCTTGAAAAATTGTGTTCAACATTTTAAAAAACATCATGTTAGAAGACTTCTCTTCTAACGCTAAGGGTAAGCGCACTGAAACGTACTCTCTTTTGTCGTTCGGGTCCGAGTTGCAATCTGAGAGTGATTACAAGTCATAAAGAAAAATAAAAATGACATGTTTTGAAAGCATTTGAAACTCTTGCTTGAACTTCATTTACACACCCGTGTCAATATTAATCGACATTTCTAGGTACGTAAATGTTATCGATTCCAAGAGACATGTCGAGAAGATTCTTTTTGGAATTTTTTGATTTTTTGATTTTGTATTTTCTTTTTGAAATTTTATATTTTTGTATTTGGTTTTATAGGTTTTATAATTTTGTATTTTTCTTTTCTCAAAAATATTTACATGTCGATGTTTGAAGAATATACCAAGCAGATTCATTTGCCAGAACCTCCAGTTCTGCTGGAGTCAAACATCTCATACCAATTCGTTTGACAAGATACTGAAACCTATCTTCGGGTAAGGCTTTAGTAAACATGTCAGCTAATTGGTATTCAGTTCTGACAAAATTCAATTCCATTATACCGTTTTCAACCTGTTCCTTGATAAAATGATATCGAGTGTGGATGTGCTTGTTACAGGAGTGCTGCACGAGGTTGCATGAGGTTGCTATGGCTGACTGAGAGTCGCAATACAACGGTATTTTGTTGTAGTTGATACCATAATCCTTAAGCTATGTCCTCATCCACATTACTTGAGCACAACTTTCAGATAACGCTACGTACTCTGCCTCTGCTGATGACATTGCAGTGCAGTCCTGCTTCTTTAACATCCATGTCACACCCCGCCAAGGCGGAAACACGAGGCGTAACATCATGGATATCATCACAACACAATGGTGTCAACAATAGAGAATCACTACATGCATAACTAGAAATAAATGACACTATGTGCCATGACAATACCGAAAACAAAAGAAAGGCATCTTGTATTAATGAAAAAGGGGGGTCTAATCTAATCAAGGCAATGTTTCAAAACCTATTAAAAACATTCAAGAATTCATGCAAACAAAATACGAAACAAAATCAAATGAGAACTTCCAATGCAGCCTAATGGTCTCTCTAGCCACTTTTATTAACTTCAGTATCTTCATAATGCTCACCTGAAAATGATGCTTAAAACGTCAACACAAAGGTTGGTGAGAGTCATAGGTTTTATGACACCAACAAAAGATTTAATTCAATTACTGTGATTATACAAAAAAACAAAAATGGCAGGACAATATTAGCCCCTGATATTATACATGCTAACATGCCAATCGCGTCCCAAACAAGCAATCATAATTGGGACGGAATATGTCCCCCGATCCAAATCACAAAAATAGTCATGGAGAGGAATGCTATCCCCAAACCCAGACTCTTGGTACCGTATCCGCACAGGTTCATACCCACACAAAGTAGGCGAAACCTCTTGCCCACAAAGTAGGCGAAGAACAATGACATCATACAACATGCAGCACATAACATATAATAGCTACATAAAAGTCCTTTATAACTTGAACCATATAATCACATAATCAAAACATTTCGAAACATATTCTGCATCATTTCCATCCCAAGAAAAAATAATAAAATGGGACTATGAAACTCACCTGATACTCAGCTTACTTGACAAGATCTTGCACACAATCTAATCATAACAAAACACAAGTTACACTCGGTTAGGCAATGATGACGTATAGTCCAACCTCGGGTCATGAACCCGACCCACGAATAATACTTATACCCAGGCCCATAATGAATGGGCCATAGCGACACCAATACGGGCTTCCAAGGCCCAAATGGTACTGCCTATGGGGAAGCCCATGACATATGGGCTATCACGACGAGGATTTAGGCCCATGAGGCCCAACTAGCGCACACGTGCGCAGGCATCTAGAACACCCGTTACGAACGAGTCGTAATTATGAGGTGGGCCCACCAGTTACTAAATAACGGTGAGGCCTCTCGGATACTAACCTAATTAATGGGACAAAGCCCATTAGGGTTTGGTGAGTGTATAAAGAGCACCTCGGCTCTCATCTAAGGTACGCTCTCATAACCCTAACTTTCTACTAAAACCTAAACCGATTACTTACTCTCACGCCGGAGGATAATCGTGGGAGACAATCCCACGGTAAGCCTAACGGTGCTTTGTTTTCTTAGTGCGCAGGTCTCATACATCAAGACTTAATTGATACAGGAACCGGGGCCTATCAGATCCGTATTACACCTAATTCGGACCTAATCAAGGATCGTCCAACTTTTGTATCAACAGATTGGCGCCATCCGTGGGACCCAACACTAAGAACACTACCAAAATCTAGAATGACAAAGCAAGGAAACTTTACCCAGCGGACTCCACAGTCGAAGAAGCAGAGCGACCAAACCTCTAGACAGATCTCCAAGCAGGCCTCTGGAAGCGCCAATGCGCCACATGATCTGGTCTTCACAGCGATGGGACCACCCCTGGGGACAACCCAGACAGCCGCCACAATCACAAGCACGGAAGGTCTACAGCGTGCTACTTTCACCACCCCTCCCCAAACGGTGCCAGGGACGAATACTACCGAGCCGCCACCCCCACCCCTTCGAAACAAGGGTCCCGAGTTAGGGGCTGACAACCTTACACTGGAAGGGGTCGCGACTGAATTGGCGCCGAGTGATTTCGTATCTCAAAACTACGAGACTTTGGTCGCCCTCATGCAAGAGGAAACAAAAAAGAGATCAAGCCAGAGCCTACAGGCCCGACTTAACTTCGGCCCGGAGGACGAAGTATCTCCACCGCGCCACCAAAAGGAAAGGCGCGGAAGAAAAGGGATAACGTTCGACCTCCTATGTATTCGGTAGAAATCGGGAAAGAAAGTTTGGGTTCTCAACGACTACTTGCAGAACCTTGGACACTCATGAAAACATATGACTGGGGCATCAGCGTCCGTGATAGGTGGGAAATCGCGATGTCCCCGCAAAAAAGCTTGGACAAAGGCGCTCCCGAGTAAAAAGTCCGCCAAGTTCCGCACTCCGTAGGTACAGTCGGCGCAACGCCGTAGAAGAGTAGAGAAGAGTAAGCTCGTCCTCAGAAGACTCCTCGGACAACGAGGACGCAGAAACGGGACACTGGAAATCCAAGAACAAATATCGTGATGACGAAGACGAAGATATGTCCCGTCCATGGCGTCGCCAAAAGGTCGACGCATTTACGCGGCGCATTAGCGACTTCTCGGAGGATAAGAAAAGGCCGCCATGCTGCCTAACGTTAAAACTTTATGATGGGCAGGAGATCCCAAATCGGATGACCAATCTAAAATTCTTCGTTTCGGCTGGCCACATTGAAAACTGGCCACAACCCGTGTGGTGCCACATGTTCATTCCCGTTAGTAGGAAGCGCGCGGGAATGGTTTCAGGAAACTTACCACGCCAGAAGCATTGATGGTTTTGAAGAGTTGCGAAGGGCATTCTGCTTAAATTTTACGCAGAGGAAGAAGTGTGCCAAGAACACTGTCGAGCTTGCCGGGTGTTTGTGAAACATGCCGACCAAGGAGAGTCCACAAGCGCCTAGTAGAGCGCTTTAAGGTAACGTATGCTTATACGTCAAGGCGTGCCTAAATTCTCAAGATTTAGGAGGTTTTGATGAATGGAATAAATAATCAGAATGAACTTATCAAAAGGTTGAATGATAGGGTTCCCCAAACCTTTGATGAGTTGATGAAACGCACAAGGTCCTTCATCCAAGGAGAAGCCGCCGCCGCAGACAGCAGAAAAGGCTACTCAAACAACAGGTCACATGAACAGTCCAGGAGACAATCCAATGTACTGGTAGCAGGTTTCGCCAACAACAGCTACCGCCGGTCAGAGGGTGCTGGGCGCGGGAAACGACAGAGTCACCCCACTGTCCAATGACCCCAAAGGTCAGATACTCGCAACAGAAGGTGCAACCTTCCCAAGGCCACCACCAATGCGCACTCCAGAAGAGCATATCAGCGTGGGGAACGGATACTGTGAGTATCATAGGCAGAAGGGCCATACTACCAATGAGTGCGTCCAACTGCGCCAGCTAATTGACAAATTGGTGAAGGAAGGCAGATTGGATCACCTGGTGAAAAACATCAAGGAAGGAAAAGATAAACAAAGGAATGCTGGATTGATGGCAGGAGAGCAAGAAAAGACGACTAGGGACAAGGCTGAACACATCTTTATGGTGAGTCATGGCAGCGAATAAAAATCTAAGCAAAAAGTAGCCCACAAAAATTTTTGCAATGGAGAAGTGGCATCTCTTTTCCCACTTTAACTCGCGGACAACGCGAAGTGAGATGGTGGAGCCATTACCATCGAGATAAATGCAGCGGGTCACGACCATCCACCGATGTACATTGATGGAGGAAGCATCTCAGACATAATGTATGAACATTGCTTCCAAAGACTGCGCCTGAAGTAAAAAGTCAGTTATTAAACTACGGCCACGGTCGTTGACTGGCTTCACGGTGACGAAAAGATATGGCCCATGGGCAACTGTACGATTACCGGTTATGGTTGAGCTAATTGAAGGAAGTACTCCACAAAGCCTGGATGAAATTTCATGGTGATCAGAACACCATCGCATACAATGGCATTATTGGAAGACCAAGGGATCTCGGCGATACGCGCGTGCCACAGGTCCCATCCGGCCCACGCGGATGCTTAAAATTCCCCGTCGGACGGCGGAATTGTAACCATTTTTACAACACCGCCACACCACCTAAAAGAATCAACACAGTCACATGTGAAGTCTGCCGCAGACTAAGAGACAGCAACGATAACCAAAGTGACAAACTTGAAGGTCGCGATTCATCCCGACTACCCGGAGCAAGAAGTATCGATTCGGGGGGGTTCGCTATCTGATACGGTGGTAGGGCGGCTAGGCTGTGGGGTCTGTGTGCGCAATCTCTTGCAATGAAAGAACCTCGATATCTTTGCATGGGAACCAAAACACATGACTGGTGTGCCACGATCGATCACAGAACACAAGTGAATAATCCGACAAGGAATACTACCCAGTAAGGCGGGAAAAAAGCGCGAGCATAGCTCCAGAGCGCGCTAAGGCCATTCTGGAGAAGGTGCATAAACTCATGGATGCAGGTATCATGCGAGAAGTCTATTACCATGACTGGCTCTCCAACCCAGTTATGGTCAAAAAGAGCGATGGTAGCTGGCGGATGTGCGTGGACTTCACCGACCTTAACAAAGCATGTCCACAAGACTGCTATCCACTACCGGAGATAGACTGGAGAAGAGTGGTAGTTCCTTATGCGGGATACCCCATGTTCAAGTGACTTCTTTGGACGCATCCAAGGGGTATCACCAAATCCAAATGGCAAGATGACGAGAAAAGACAGCCTTTCCACACATGTCCAAGTTGTCTATTGCTATTCCCAAGATGCCTTTTGGCCTAAAGATATGCGGGGTGCCACCTACCCGGACTGGTAGATAACGCGTTAGAGGGGCAAGTGGGCCGCAACCTGGAAGTTCTATGTCGCTATGACCTTGTTATAAAGAAAGCCACATACCGAGGAAGACGTAGTTGTATATGCGCGACATTGAGAAGAATCTTTCAGGGCACTGCGAAAAATCAATATGAAGCTAAATCCTAAAAATATGCAACTTTTGGGGCTACAGAAGGCATGTTCCTCGGATACTTGATAGAACCTTGACGGCATTAAAGGTGTCCAGAAAAAACAAAAGCTTTTTGTCATCCAAACTTCCTTCATGCGCACGATGTGAAAAGAAGTCCAGAGTCGTTAAATGGGAATGTTAGCCGTTTTGAACAAGGTTCCTATACAAGTCTGCAGACAAGTCACTCCCCTTTTCAAAACACTCAAGAAGTGTCGAAGAAGGAAACTTCGTTGGACACAGAGGCAGAGATGCTTTCACATGACTCCAAGCAGCATATCAGCAGCACTTCCCACACTGTCGCCTCACCCCGACCAATGGGGAGGAGGTTGATAATATATTTATCCGCGACGCATGGAGGCAATTAGGCCGCGGTTCTACTGACAGTTAGGGACTCCGTTACAAAACACCGGTTATTTAATTCAGTAAGTAAAGCATCATCAAGGAAAACGGGGTGAGAGGAGATTCAAACTATAGAGCAATGGAAGAAAGCTGATCTTGGCGTTACTATTTGCCGCACAATAAGATGCGCAAGATATTTTCAAGCGCACCCACTAGTGGTAATCACAGATCAACCATCAAACAGGTTAGTATCCTCTAAACCTGATGCGTTCGCGGGCGGGGATTGGCGATATTGCATAAGTGGTGGGGATGCTAGTGAAGCGGATACATCTCTATAGGACCCGCACCGGAGTGAAGCGACTGATACTGGGGATTTTCTTATCGAAAAAAAAACCAGAAATCGATGCTGTCAATCCCCTACGAGCAAAGTTTAAATTACTCCCAGAACCATGGATCTTATTACAGATTGGTCTCGTCATGCCCGTGGTAGGGGGTCGGGCGCAGGCCTCATCCTCACTAACCCGGGAAGGAATGGAAAATTCACTTACGCACTGCTGTTTTGAATTCATAGCCCTTTACGCAACAACGAGGCGGGATACGAAGCCCTAATTGCGGTGGATACGCATTGCCAGTCTTCGAA
The DNA here is from genome assembly GCA_026074375.1 of Tanacetum coccineum. Taxonomy (NCBI): domain Eukaryota; kingdom Viridiplantae; phylum Streptophyta; class Magnoliopsida; order Asterales; family Asteraceae; genus Tanacetum; species Tanacetum coccineum. The sequence continues at coordinate 49,029 of BQNB010005400.1, read as the reverse complement.
TGGCGGACGTAACCTAGAAGCAAATGTGGACTCCTGTTTTGGTATAGCCAACCATGTGTTGGGTGAATATGTGGCTAAAGGAAGAAACATGATCGATACCTCGACAAGACTCAAGTCGCTAATAATCCAGGGGCTTTGATAGATTCACCATATACGGCAATTGATCTGTGGTTCACTAGATATTAATGGGTGACAACAAAGAAGCAGATGCCTTGAAGCAAAAGATCGCAGCCACGAGAGATTCGCGCATACCTATCAAAGCAGGTGTTGGTCGAAATTTTGAAGAACAAATCCATCTCGGAGATGGAGATATCTACGGTGATAGAAGAGCAGGATCCTACGTGGATGACCCCTCTCATCGAATTCATAAGCAAGGGCACGCTCCTTCAAGAATAAAAGGATGCCCGACGAATACGTCGCACGGCGCAGAGATTCAAACTTCGAAATGGTGTCCTCTATCGCCGTTCGTTCCTACAACCATGGCTCCGATACGTCGGACCTATTCAGGCAGACTATGTGCTACGCGAGATTCATGCGGGTTCATGCAGTATGTGCTACTAGGACCAATGATTGTCAGTAGCAGAGCCTTGGGACTGTGGTACTACTGGCCCACCATGCACCGCGACGCACGCGACATGATAAAGAAATGCAATGATTGCCAAAGTACAGAAGACCAAATCCCGCGCCATCCACACAGGAGACTCACACCGCTCACCTCGCCGTTGGCCATTCCAAGTGGGGTATCGACATCGCTAGCTAGTGGTCCCTTACCACTGTTGCTGCGGACGGCTTGAAATTCCTTATTCGTGGCTATCGAACTACTTCATAAATGGATCGAGGAGGGAAAGCTGTAAGTCGCCAACAATCACTCGGGAATCAGGTAAAACGATTTGTTTGGGATAACCTGTGTGCGTTTTGGATTACCTGTTAGAAATATTTCGAGACAATGGAAAACAATTCTGTGAGAAACCCAGTTGCAAAGACTGGTGCACGCGATAAGCATTAAACGCGTTTTGCGTCGGTTTTAAACACCCAGAACCAACGGTTTGTTAAGCGGCAAAGTTTCGAAGCCTAGGCCGAAAAGTAAGTAATTCAAAGCCACGACTGGGAAGACCAACAGAGGCAGTATGGGTAGGAGAATTGAGTCACATGGTCTTATGGGCACATCGCACAACATCAAAGTTAGCACAAGGGACGCTCCCTTTCTCTTTTGTCTATGGGACGGAAGCCTTTTATACCAGCCTGAAATCAGAATGCTAACTATTCATTCCGCGGGAGGTCAATATCGACAACCAATGACGAATAAACGATGCGATGTTATAGACTTGGACAGATATTGGAGAAAGGCGCGACGAACACAGCAGCCCAATACATGGAGGAAAAAGCGAAGTCACAAATGAAGGACGATATATGACCTCGAGTTCGAAGAGTCTCTCTTTTAGGCCTCAGGGACTTCGTGTATCGTGCTAACGAGCATCACGCGGAAGAGACGTTCACAGGAATAAGCGTGGGGGACAAAAGTGGAGATGGACCTGAGAAGGTACGGGACATAGCACTTGAAAAGGAGTCATAATATGCTGCGTGGATGGGGGGGCGTGAGTTTCCCCGCACGATTAGAATATCTGCTATTCAAAAGAAATGCTTCTTTAGGGGATAGGACACACTGGGTATATGCGTACTTATATTTTTTTTTTTAGGACCAATGTTTTCTATTTTTGCAAGTATTCATTAAATGTCACGGTTTCTAGCTAACTCCGCGACACAATTCACTTTACATGCTTATTGTGAGTATCTATTTACGTATCAATATTGTTGTACATGATTATTTTGGTGCACTACGCGGCGTGCATGCACCCTTAATAACCCCGATGGGATAAGGATGAGTAAACTACTAAATGGACCTCGTTGAGTAAGAGGGTTGCTAAAAAACCAATCAAACATTGGATCTATGAATCCTTGCTTAAACAACTTTCTCTAAGACGTTGGGAGTAAGTTTGGATGCGCATTGCCACGATTGGATGCGCTAGGCAGCGCAACAGCGCACGTTTAATAAATTAGGAGGTCGAAACTTTTGTCTTTTTTGATATGGTATTCGCGGTACGCCGCATGTAATTGTAATGTCAACCCATACATATAAACTTAGCATATTTTGCAGGCATGAACTTTGTAATGACTATGTTCACAACAATTTGCCAAATGGCAGATCACAAACAAGTCCTTCATGCAAAGGCAACTAATTGTGCACATACATATTGTCCACTGTTATAACAAATATTGTGTGCGTACAATCGCACAAGCCACAATAACAAACGACCTCCTATATGGGTCAAAAGGATAACTTTTACAACAGAGAACCATGGGTTTGATTTGAAACAAAATTTGCTAACATACACAATTACGATAAGTTTGACAAGGAAGAAAAAACTGATACTGTGACACGACTACGCTCTCTAAACTGCCAACTTGGGCGCTGCAGGCATCTCCAGCCTCCTCAAGCTTCCCCAGAAGTTCACTATCTTTCGGTGACACAGTCGCCACGCTAACTGGTACTCCATCAGAACGGGGGATGTGCGCCGCACCAACACCACATAATATTGCCTTGCCTTTCACCCCCTTCTTCTTAGCCAGCCTTATGGCATGGGCCTCTAAAGACTCCTTTCAACGGGGGAATCTCCTTCTAAGTGCAAACGGATTCAAGGTGTCCGAGAGACTGGCAAAAGATATCGGTACCTGCAGAGAGTAGTTTGCGTCATCCGGGGCGTTCAGAAAGTAATCCGGCTGGGCCTCAGCGCCCTCGGTGGCATGCCTAGCCAAGGTTAACCCCGCCATTATCACACCTATGGGGTAATCCTGGTCACGCTCCAGCTGTGCAATATGAGGCAGCTCTAACAATTTCATCGCCTCCATAGCGCAGCACAAGGCTTCCTCATATGCATTAGATTATACCCAGGATACCTGTTGCGGCAGGCACTAGTCAGCAGCCTCTTTTCTTCAGTTCCTTCACCGTTCCGCCTGTACCTCGGACCAAGGCACACTTCACAACATCCCTCAAAGGACTAGCTTGACCTCCTTGGGTTCCAAAAGTGCTCATGGCAGCAAAAAAGGGCGCAAACCATGCTTAATGAGCCACCTTGCGTCAGCAAGTCTGCGGACAAACATGTGGGGGTTACTGTCATCATCATACTCATGCTGAGTTTGCGTAACTTCTCCTCCTGCTTCTCCAACAGCCCCTCCACTCTCTGGCGAAAATCATCCAGCCCAGCAAAAATGGTTGTTCTTACCCGCCCCTCCAAGTACTTCACCCCCCCCTTTTCCCCCCGATCTGCCCTAGTGACAACTTGCACTTGTAATCCGCTTAATTCGCGACGTCTTGCTCTACCTTGACAAGCAGCGCCATTTTTTCCTCGGCAAGCTTTTGTGCATGAGACCTCGACGACTCTGCCTCAGCCTGCGTTGCCAACTGTGTCTTTCAGCAGCAGGATCTCTTCATCTTTGTTCACTCTGGCTGGCTGTTCACTAGCAAAAACTTTGCTCTCCGCTGCGGCCACAGCGCGGCTTGCTACGACAGTAGTAGTGACCATATCAAACTCCCCATAAGATCTGATCTACTGGCGATGCCCTCAAAAATGCCTTGGGACCTGTCTCCGATCCTCCTTGATATGTATCCGCAGTCATGGGACTTAGCTGGTGGAGGGGACTGTCCTGCATGCGGTCACCAGCGGCGAGGAATCGCTAGGCCTCGACACTGCGCACAAATAGCAACACAACCAACCATAATGAGGATTTCCACATTACTTTAGTATGTTGCGTACAATAAACACTTCTAACGAAAAGACATAAGGATACGTTACTTACTTAAGGGGAGGAGTCTCGGTTTCCTCCTCAGTCAATGTACTACCGCCTAGACTGACATAACGCACCCTCTTTACGTAGACCCGGCGCCGTATCATTGGTGGTGCGCCACTTTTTTGGTTTCAACCCAAAGTAGTCAACTTCTTCGGCCTCGTTTCAGGCTGCGACATCAGGCATCCCTGAAGATACCTAGTTTGTTGCGTCTGGCCTGGTGGGGCTCCGCAGTTGCACCTGTTGGTACACTGCGCTTTAAGTGGTCGGGGTGCCCAAAACATCAGTACTCTCAACCTCTGGTTGCTCCAGCACAGTTCCATTGTGCGCCCGGCAGTACTTTCAGCGCGGCTCCTCCCCATTCTTAAATGGTGGCGCACCTCCCTCGGTCACCAGCTTGGGCATTACTCAAATGGGACCACGCTAAAACAATCCATTTCTGCGCAACACAATAACAAAAAACAAATCAACAAATGGGTTACATACGCTTTAAGAAAGTCCGCTTACATACTAACGAGGGGGACGGAAAAAGGACTAGCACCCCGCCTGGCCGTCTCGCCTATAAACGTCTGGCACTCCTCAGGGGCTTCGAAAATATTACGGACTAATGCCCCATGTGGCTTAGAAAGGCTTCCGAGTATGCGTTTGATAGGGGATTACAGGTTCTCATTTATAAGTTCCGCATCCTCCTATTACTTTACGAGACCCGGGGGGGTGGACGCTCATCCCTCGACAATGACCCTGAGTATAGAATGGAAGTCTCAGGGAACCAACGGCATATTACCCAGAAGAACATCTCCTCCAACGCCTCAGCGCATTAATTTTTTCGGTATAGCATGCCTAACGCCCGGCGCGCTTGAGATGAACGATACCTATCCGTTTGACAAGAGGTATGATAGAAGGCGGGGAACAAAATGGACCGTGGGGATTTAATTGCCAATAGGCGGCAAATTAACCACGAAATTGGATATTTTTGCCTCGCGGACCATGCAGTGCAATTGGGAAATTGAAGACGATAAATGATTCAAGGAACGTTGCACAATAAACAACAGAAAGGGGATACACGTTGATTGGCAAACTCAAAGAACCGTGTGTATACCCCAACCTTCCCCTCGGGGAAATCCACTATACTCGCACTCGCAGCCGGCACTACCGGGTGCAATGCGAATGGAATGTAATACTCAGATGTGAACTCAAGAAGTTCCTCATCTGTTATTTCTGATGTAAAATCAGTAAGTTGCAACACCATGATTTGCGATGCAAGAGTTTGGATGCGCACGCGCGTATTACCTGTGTTTGATTTTTTGATGATTAATGAAACTTTATCAATGGTGGGTGGAAGGGATATTTTTTTACCTGTGGCATAACAGTGAAATGGAGGCGAACCTTATATAGGGCAATTGTTATGACACGCGCCAGATGGGAACACGTGTCCCCCACTTGTCTATCGTGTGGTAGGGGTGAAACTTTATGAGCTTATGTTCTAGCTTACCTTCTCACGTATTACGAAGAGGCACTTTTGCGACTCAAGTTGACCAGATTCATTGTTCTGGGCGGGATAATTTCTTGCTTCTTCCACGGTACGCAAAAAACATTCAAGAATTCATGCAAACAAAATACGAAACAAAATCAAATGAGAACTTCCAATGCAGCCTAATGGTCTCTCTAGCCACTTTTATTAACTTCAGTATCTTCATAACGCTCACCTGAAAATGATGCTTAAAACGTCAACACAAAGGTTGGTGAGAGTCATAGGTTTTACGACACCAACAAAAGATTTAATTCAATTACTGTGATTATACAAAAAAACAAAACATGGCAGGACAATTAAGCTGACTATTATACATGCTAACATGCAATCGTCCCAAACAAGCAATCATAATTGGGACGGAACGTGTCCCCCGATCCAAATCACAAAAATAGTCATGGAGAGGAATGTTATCCCCAAACCCAGACTCTTGGTACCGTATCCGCACAGGTTCATACCCACACAAAGTAGGCGAAACCTCTTGCCCACAAAGTAGGCGAAGAACAATGCAACATCATACAACATGCAGCACATAACATATAATAGCTACATAAAAGTCCATGTGTAACTTGAACCATATAATCACAGAATCAAAACATTTCGAAACATATTTTGCATCATTTCCATCCCAAGAAAACATAATAAAATGGGACTATGAAACTCACCTGATGCTCAGCTTACTTGACAAGATCTTGCACACAATCTAATCATAACAAAACACAAGTTACACTCGGTTAGGCAAATGCCCAAGCCAATGCAACAATAACATGATGGACCTCTAAACCTAACACTAAGTTTATAATCCTTTATATGCATCTCCCAAATCATTTTCATACTCTATATAGTCTTAACCATTAACTTCCAACTTTTTAGTTTTTGGCAGAAATTTGTAGTCACTTTATGACCACAAATAAAATACTAAAACACCTAACTGATGGTTTTCCTTGCATTCCCTAGTTCCCCAATGAGTTGTGAGCTACTGTGATTTTTTAGAAAAAATAATATTAAGTGGAACTATTTTATAAAAATTCATCATTACAAAGTGCTCAGATTCGGACCTGAACGCGCACTGAAAAGTTTGATTTTCTTAAAAATACTTAGAAACACTTTTAGACTTAGCCCTTTGATCTGGAGTTAATAGACACCTAAAATATGACTCACGATTTTTGGCTAACCCTTATTTGACTTTTAAGTAGGGGTTTTACTTCCCGAAATCAGACCCGAATTTACTGTTTTAACAACTTTTCTTGCGAAAATTATTTGACTAACTTCCCTACCTCAAAACCTTTCAGGGCTGGATTTTTTAGAAACTAGACTCTCTGAACTTATCAATAGACATAAGAAGATCTAACTAGAAACTGGAAGTTAACTGTGTCTAATTCAAGTTTAGGGGAGGATTGTTAGGAATATTGTAATAGAAAAGATAGTTAATTCCGTATCTAATGATTATTTTAATAATTATTTTGAGATGAGTGCTATTAACAAAAAACTTGAAGTTAACATGCTGGTAGAACAATATTAGTCCTGGTAGTATTATGCTTACTCCGAGTTGATAGTATAGGATTAGTTAGTGATAAGGATATGCTGAATATCCTAGGAAGTGATAACACTTATCTCTTTAGCGAGTCTTAGGTAACAGGTTGTTAGGGTTTCATGAGTATTTAAGAAACCCACGGTCATAGATGAAGGAGAGACAATCGAAAAACACTTTTATTGTTAATAGAAAAGATCCATAGAGGATCATTGTTTGAGTAATTCTTCTTCTTTAACTCTGTTGTTTATATTCCGCGTAAACAATAGTTTAATTTGTTAGAGTCTCTCTTAGAGTTGCTTATGATTACATAAGTACTCTACAACCTTAACAGGCTTGAAGATCTATCTTGGGCTGGACCTACAAATATGCAAGAACAAAACCAAAACATGCAAAACTAAATGACCAATTTAACGGAGATGCTTACCAAATTCATGAATGCCAATTCCACCTCTACTTTGGGCTCGGGTTCTCTTCCTAGCGACACCGTTGCTAACCCGAGAGGTGATATGAAAGCCATCACCACCCAAAATGGAGTTTTACTATGATGGGCTTCAAGTTCCACCTCCGCCTTCTTCTCTTCCTAAGGTGGTGGAACACGAACCCGAGGTGACAAAGGATACGGTGCACCCAAGCACCAAAAACATCCAACCTCCGGAGGTCCAAACCCAAAATGATGAGCCCATTGTTGCTCCAAACACTAAACCAACCATACCTTATCCTTTAAGGATTAACAAAGAGAAGCTCCGTAAAAAAGATAATCTTTTAACTTTGAAATTTGTGGAAATGTTTAGGAATCTCCACTTCGAGCTAAGCTTCGCGGATGCTCTCCTACACATGCCCAAATTTTGCACTTAAAAGAATAAGAAAAATAAACAAAAAAAATCGACAAATGTTTAGAAAGCTTCTCAATAACAAAGATAAGATAATTAATTTAATCAAGACACCGGTAAATGAAAATTGCTCGACGGTTATCCTCAAAAAGTTTCCCGAAAAACTTGGAGACCCCGATAGATTTCTTATACCGTGTGATTTTCCAGAGATGGATGAATGCTTAGCCTTGGCCGATCTCGGTGCAAGCATCAACCTAATGCCTCTTTCCGTATGGGAAAAGCTAAATCTCCCGGATTTGACCAAGACCCGAATGATACTTGAACTTGCCGACCGAACGATTTCTACTCCAACCGGCATCGCCGAGGATGTTTTCGTAAAAGTTGGAACATTTCTCTTTCCGGTCGACTTCGTTGTCGTTGATTATCCTTTGATTCTCGGGAGACCTTTCTTGAGGACGGAACGAGCTTTAATCGATGTTCACGATGAAGAAATGACCCTTCGACATGATGACCAATCCATAACATTCAAAGTTGGTGATACTAAGACATTCTCCTACAATACTATTGAATCGGTTAACCGAGTCGATGTTATTGATGTAGCTTGTGAGGAGTTTGCTCAAGAAGTACTTGGATTTTCGAACATTTCCAAGAGTGGCAATCCCACCCCAACTTTGGAACCAATCCTTTCTACTTCTCCCACCTCTCTCACTCCTTTTGAGGGAGGTGACTTCATTTTGGAAGAAATCGAAGCTTGTCTTACTAGCAAATCAATTCCACCAGGAATTGATGATGACGACTCTGATCCAAAAGAAGACCTTCTCACCCTTGAAAGATTGCTTAATTCTGACCCAACTGCCACCCTCCCTCTGGAAGAACAAAAATTTGAGGAACTTAAGACCGTTGAACCTTCTAGTGATGAACCCCCCGAGCTTGAGCTCAAAGACTTACCTCCTCATCTTGAGTATGCATTTTTGGAGGGTACCGATAAATTACCCGTCATAATCGCTAATGACTTGAAAGATGAGGACAAGACGCACTTCTTAAGGTTCTTAGATCACATAAGCGTGCCATAGCTCAGAAGATGTCGGATATTAATGGAATATATCCAAAGTTTTGTACCCATAAGATTTTGATGGAAGAAAATGTTAAACCCACGGTGCAACATCAAAGACGGGTTAACCCCAAAATTCACGAGGTTACCAAGAAAGAAGTTATCAAACTTCTTGAAACCGGATTGATTTATCCCATACCCCGAACCTATGGGTTAGCCCTTCCATTGTGTGTCCCAAGAAAGGTGATAATAACGTAAATTGAAAATGATGACAATAAATTGATACCTACTCGATTGATTACGGGATGGCGTGTATGCATTGACTACTAAAAGTTATGGACCAAATGCTTGTGAGACTCACGGGAAACGAATACTATTGTTTTCTAGATGGTTTCTCGGGTTACATTCAAATACCAATTGACCCGAAGGACCAAGAGAAGACCACCTTCACTTGCCCTTACGGAACTTTTGCCTACCGACTCATGTATTTTGGCTAATGTAATGCTCCGGGCACGTTCCAAAGGTGCATGATGGCCATTTTCCATGACATGATCGAGGAAACAATGGAGGTGTTCATGGATGACTTTTCAGTCTTTGGGGATTCCTTCTCTTCATGCCTCTCCTATTTAGTCAAAATGCTCAAAAGGTTAGAAGATACCAATCTTGTTCTAAATTGGGAGAAGTGCCATCTTATGGTCAAAGAGGGCATCATCCTCGGCCATAAAATTTCTAAGTCCCGGATTAAGGTCGATAAAGCCAAAGTTGATGTAATAGCAAAACTACCTCATCCTACAACCATCAAAGGAGTTAGAAGTTTTTTAGGACATGCCGGATTTTACCATAGGTTTATTCAAGACTTCTTAAAAATCTCCCGACCAATGACCCACCTTCTTAAGAAAGAAACCTCATTTGTCTTTTCCAAGGAATGTGTAGAGGCATTTAATGCCCTTAAGAAGAAATTGACCGAAGCACCGATTTTAGTTGCCCCTGATTAGGACCTACCGTTTGAGATTATGTGTTATGCTAGTGACTTTGCGATAGGTGCGGTCTTGGGGAAACGTAAGACCAAACATTTTCAACCGATATACTATGCAAGCAAGACTATGACCAACGCTCAATCTCATTATACTACTACGAAAAAAGAGCTTTTAGCCATAGTGTATGCTTTCGAGAAATTTCAGCCATATCTTGTCTTGTCAAAAAGCATAGTGTATACGGATCATTCGGCTCTAAAATATCTTTTTGCAAAACAAGATGCAAAGCCGAGGTTGCTCTAGTGGGTTCTCTTGCTCCAAGAATTTAATTTCACGTTCTGTGATAAAAAAAGAGCCGAAAACCTAGCCGCCGACCATCTTTCCCGATTAGAGAACCCCCACCATAGTAAGTTCGTGAATAATGAAATTACGGAAACATTTCCTCTCGAGACACTTGGTATGGTTACTTTTCGTGGTGATAATAGTACCCCATGGTTTGCTGACTTTACAAATTACCATGCGAGGAATTTTGTTATGAAAGGGATGTCGTCCCAACAAAAGAACAAGTTTTTCAAGGATGTTAAGCACTACTTTTGGGACGACCCCTATTTGTTCAAGATTTATGCGGATCAAGTGATTCGGCGGTGTGTTTTTGGCCAAGAAGCCCATGATATCCTCATGGCTTGCCATAATGGACCCATCGGGGGACATCATGGTGCCAACTACACCGCCAAAAAGGTCTTTGATTCCGAATTTTATTGGCCGACTATTTACCGAGATGCCCATTACTTGGTCACATGGTGTGACGCTTGTCAACGTCAAGGAAAAATCTCACAAAGGGATGAAATGCCACAAAATGCAATCCAAGTTTGTGAGATCTTTGACGTGTGGGGCATCAATTTTATGGGACCATTCCCGTCTTCACGAGGGAACAAGTATATACTCGTGTCCATCGATTATTTGTCAAAATGGGTTGAAGCAAAAGCGCTCCCCACCAATGACGCCCGAGTTGTTTGCAAATTCTTAAAATCTCTATTCGCCCGATTTGGGACCCCTCGTGCTATCATTAGTGATCGCGGTACCCATTTTTGCAATGACCAGTTTGCAAAGGTCATGCTTAAATACGGAGTTACTCACCATCTCTCCACCGCGTATCACCCAGAAACAAGTGGGCAAGTTGAGGTTTCAAATCGTGGTTTGAAACGCATTCTTGAGAGGACCGTAGGCGAAAACCATGCTTCGTGGTCTGATAAGTTGGATGACGCATTCAAGACACCCATCGGGTGCACCCCTTACAAGTTAGTGTATGGAAAAGCGTGTCATTTACCTATCGAGCTTGAGCACAAGGCCTACTGGGCCTTAAAGCATTGCAATTATGACCTTCTTACCGCGGGTGATCATCGAAAAGTTCAAATGAATGAATTGAATGAAGTTCGTGATCAAGCCTATGAGAACTCTTTGATCTACAAAGAGAAGACAAAGAGGATCCATGACTCCAAGATCAAGAACCGCGTTTTCAACGTTGGTGATCGAGTCCTCCTCTTTAATTCTAGATTAAAGATTTTCTCGGGCAAGCTTAAGACCCGCTGGACTGGACCATTCACCGTTACCCAAGTATTTCTATTTGGCACCGTTGAGTTATCTCAAACCAACATGCCAAACTTCAAGGTGAATGGTCATCGACTTAAACACTACTTTGGAGGAGACATACCACTGATGGTTGTCCCGGATCTCTAAAGTTTCCCCATGTACCAATGAATTCGGGGTCGAGTCGAGCTTGTGACCCGGTTAACAAAAACAAGGCGCTTCATGGGTGGCAACCCATGCTTGTCCTAATATATTTATATAGTAGTAATGAATAAGTATGTTGTGAGGAGGCTCGCCTCTTCCTTTCTCGTGCTTTGTGTTTTGTTGTATGTCCAAGATTGCCCCGGATTATGAAGCCTCTCGTGCTCATGGTTTTGTCCTTCATTCACTCGAGCTTCACAATCCTCAGCTTCATTATGGGAATCCAATATCCAAATCTTATCGACTAACGTTTGTCTTTAAGCATACTTGATAAACGGCTTAGGATTTACGTAGAGACCCTTCTTAAAACATTGAGGATAATATTCAATTCTAGTATGGGGGGATCTATCGATTTGATTGTGCTTGCAGCTGTTGTTTTTGCGTAATCCCGTTTTTACCACCAAAATACCAAAAAAATGAAAAAATTTAAATTTTTTCAAAAATAAAATAAGTGTTTTATCACAATGTTGACTTTCATGCTGGGTAGAATAAGAATAAATTTTGACTCGATCGAGCCGTGTTGAGCTCTAGTTAGACTAAGCATTCGCGGATCTTTGCGAAGAACGAAAAATGATAGAGTTAAGTATGAGTTGGATGCTAAACAAGGATTATTTGGAAATCTTACAAGCTCATAAGTGTAATTTGTGGTTTTTTTCTCACTCATAAGCCCTAACCCTGACTAATAATACGTCTATTTTTTAAAATTAAACTAAATCAATATTTTTGGAATGTATCAATAACATGTTTTTGTCCTTAATTCAAAGTTTATACTTTAATTTTCCCAAAAGAAACTTTCTTTATATATCGTGGTAAAAAGTTTAATAAAAAAAATTATAATAAAAAATATGATGATAAATAAGGTAAACTGTGGGCTGATAAAAGTTTACTGCCTCTTGCCGGCTCACAACCGATGTGGCAGTCTTCAAAAGAAGCCCCATAGTAGGAAAAATGAGAATCCGAGACTGATAAAAGTTTGCTGCATCTTGCCGGCTCACAACCGATGTTGCAGCCTTCAAAAAGGTCAAGGATTTCAATTGTATCATGGTTATGTTAATGTTAAGTGCAATAAATGTGATTTAATAAATAGGGAAAATCTCTTTTTCTTAAATTTAAATATGCTTTCGAACTAAGACTATTTCATTTAACTAAGCTATGATAAACGGAAACCTAAGAGTTATTGAACAGAAGGTACGTGAGTCTCGATACTAGTCTCTGTGGGGTATCAAAAGCCTGGTCACTTAGCCGCAAGGTTGGGATGTGCCGAGACGAAAGTCGCTACATGGGATGATCTCGCCTTCAAACTTATTATTCTCAGGTGGAACTTGAAGCATAGATTTGCAAAACGTTGATCCATGTTAAATTCAAAATGGCACATTCCCAATAATAATAATTGTCGGAGTGAAAAGTACACAAGTTATAAAAATGAAGTGAGCGTTACATCGAACTTAGAATTTAATGGTGATTTCGTTTTAAGCTTGGTTTGGGACAAGTGAAAAGTCAGGGATGATGAATTTATCTTTTTGGGCATTTTAGGATTAAAATGCGTCTTGTTCTATGACCCTAACGGTTAATAACGAAAGTCAAACATGTTAGTTAGTTGCTTAAAAAGAAAAGTAAAAAATGAGAAAAAAAGAAAAATACAAAAAAATGTGTGGTAATAAGTTTATATCTTTAAAAATGGTAAAAACGGGGCTTTTCAAAGCTATTGATTCTTTAATTCCCCTTGATGAACACTTAGCTACTTTTCGAGGTAATTAGTCGAGGGGATTGAGATTCTTGGTTTTCTAAAGTGTTTACTTATTGCATTGCGTGAGGACACGGCAATACCTTAGTATGGGGGATTTTGGTATGTGCTTAATTACACATACCTTTTGCCTATAAAAACGTGCCTAAAATGACCAAAATATACCAAAAATACATTGTATTTGTGTGTTTTGTGATTTATGATTGTGCAGGTAACGGATATTCACTAAAGGACAAAAATCAAGTCAAAACGGACAAAACCAAGCACGAGAATGAAAAGAGCGTGAAAAGTCAAAGTCAACCAAAAAGTCAACCAAGTCAAAGTCAAAAGTCAAAGACGAAGCCGATATCGAAGAAATGTTAAATGGGCCAACCCGTACCCATCTGATAGGCCGGGTCAGCCCATCAAAACATTATGAAGACCAAATAAATCCAAAACCCTTACCCGGCCTAATAACAAAGCCCAAACCCACTTAACAGCCCAACCATATGGACGTAAGTCAAATATTTTACAAAACCAATCCTTATCCCTTTACACCGTTAGTCCAAAAGGACTAACAATGTCAGTCCAAAAGGACTAACGGTGCAAACACTTATCAAATTCAGGGGATTAACGACTGTTATCTTTCAATTCCCAAAAACGTGTAAAACCCTTTCCCGCTATTGGCTACTATTCATTATCCCTATCCTCTACAACACGACAAACCAAAATCACACCCCAACTCAACCCCACTCCCA
>BQNB010005400.1:0-30000 GCA_026074375.1 Tanacetum coccineum | reverse complement strand
TTGTTTGTGATAAAATCCTCAAAAAAGTCTAAGTGTTGAAACTGCTTATCTTATTTGTGCTTAATTCGGGCTATTTTATAAAGTTTTAAAAAATTATTCTTCTTAAAGTTGTGTGTTTACAGCTTATTTATAAGTTGTGTAAAAAAATTTAAAAAGATTTGGGAAGTGGGGATATCAAGGGTGATTCAGATTACACTTACTATATATATTTTATATTTTATTATATATTATATATATTTTAAGGTGTGGTTTGGACGGATCAGATTCCCAAAATGAAGCTGAGGATTTGAAGCTCGAGTGAACGCAAGGACAAAACCACGAGCATGAGAGGCTTCAAAATTCGGGCAATCCTGGACATACAACAAAACACAAAGCACGAGAAAGGAAGAGGCGAGCCTCCTCACAGCACACTTATTCATTACTATTATATAATTATATTAGGATAAGCATGGGTTGCCACCCACGAAGCGCCTTATTTTTGTTAACCGAGTCACAAGCTTGACTCGACCCCGAATTCATTGGTCCATGGGGAAAGTTTGGAGATCCGGGACAACCATCGGTGGTATGTCTCCTCCAAAGTAGTGCTTAAGTCGATGACCATTCACCTTGAAGTTTGGCCCGTCGGTTTGAGATAACTCGACGGTGCCATATGGAAATACTTGGGTAACGGTGAATGGTCCAGTCCAGCGGGTCTTAAGCTTGCCTGAGAAAATCTTTAATCGAGAATTAAAGAGGAGGACTCGATCACCAACGTTGAAAACGCGGTTCTTGATCTTAGAGTCATGGATCCTCTTTGTTTTCTCTTTGTAGATCAAAGAGTTCTCATATGCTTGATCATGAAGTTCATTCAAATCATTTATTTGAACTTTCCGGTGATCACCCACGGTTACAAGGTCATAATTGCAATGCTTTAAGGCCTAGTAGGACTTGTGCTCAAGCTCGATGGGTAGATGAAAAGCCTTTCCGTACACCAACTTGTAAGGAGTGCACCCGATGGGTGTCTTAAATGCGGTACGGAAGGCCCACAAGGCGTCATCCAACTTATCGGACCTCGAAGCACGGTGGTCACCTACGGTCCTCTCAAGAATGTGTTTCAAACCACGAACAGAAACCTCAACTTTCCCACTTGTTTATAGGTGATACGCGGTGGAGAGACGGTGAGTAACTCCGTATTTAAGCATGACCTTTGCAAATTGGTCATTGCAAAAATGGGTACCGCGATCACTAATGATAGCACGAGGGGTCCCAAATCGGGCGAAGAGAGATTTTAAGAATTTGCAAACAACTCGGGCGTCATTGGTGGGGAGCGCTTTCGCTTCAACCCATTTTGACAAATAATCGACGGCCACGAGTATATACTTGTTCCCTCGTGAAGACGAGAACGGTCCCATAAAATCGATGCCCCAAACGTCAAAGATTTCACAAACTTGGATGGCATTTTGTGGCATTTCATCCCTTTGTGAGATTTTTCCTTGACGTTGACAAGCGTCACATCGAGTGACCAAGTCATGGGCATCTCGGTAAATAGTCGGCCAATAAAATCTGGCATCAAAGACTTTCTTAGCGGTGTAGTTGGCACCATGATGTTTCCAGAATGCGTTTCAAACCACGATTTGAAACCTCAACTTGCCCACTTGTTTGTGGGTGATACGCGGTGGAGAGACGGTGAGTAACTCCGTATTTAAGCATGACCTTTGCAAATTGGTCATTGTAAAAATGGGTACCGCGATCACTAATGATAGCACGAGGGGTCCTAAATCGGGCGAAGAGAGATTTTAAAATTTTACAAACAACCCGGGCGTCATTGGTGGGGAGCGCTTTCGCTTCAACCCATTTCGGCAAATAATCGACGGCCACGAGTATATACTTGTTCCCTCGTGAAGACGAGGAATGGTCCCATAAAATTGATGCCCCATACGTCAAAGATCTCACAAACTTGGATTGCATTTTGTGGCATTTCATCCCTTTGTGAGATTTTTCCTTGACGTTGACAAGCGTCACACCGTGTGACCAAGTCATGGGCATCTCGGTAAATAGTCGGCCAATAAAATCCTGAATCAAAGACTTTTTTAGCGGTGTAGTTGGCACCGTGATGTCCACCGGTGGGACCATCGTGGCAAGCCATGAGGATATCATGGGCTTCTTGGCCAAAAACACACCGCCGAATCACTTGATCCGCACACACTTTAAACAAGTAGGGGTCGTCCCAAAAATAATGCTTAACGTCTTTGAAAAATTTCTTCTTTTGTTGGGACGACATCCCTTTCACAACAAAATTCCCCGCATGGTAATTTGCAAAGTCGGCAAACCATGGGGTACTAGCATCACCACGAAAAGTCACCATACCAAGTGTCTCGAGAGGAAATGTTTTCGTAATTTCCTTTTTCTCGAGCTCACTTTGGTGGGGGTTCTCTAATCTAGACAAGTGGTCGGCCGCTAGATTCTCCGCTCCTTTTTTATCACGGATAATGACATCAAATTCTTGGAGTAGGAGAATCCAACGAAGCAATCTCGGTTTAGCATCTTGTTTAGCGAGAAGATACTTAAGAGCCGAGTGGTCCGTATACACTATTGTTTTCGACAAGACAAGATATGGCCGGAATTTCTCGAAAGCATACACTACGGCTAAAAGCTCTTTTTCCGTAGTAGTATAATGAGCTTGAGCGTCGGTCATAGTCTTGCTTGCATAGTGTATCGGTTGAAAATGTTTGGTCTTACGTTGCCCCAAGACCGCACCTACCGCAAAGTCACTAGCATCACACATAATCTCAAACGGTAGGTCCCAATCGGGGGCAACTAAAATTGGTGCTTCGGTCAATTTCTTCTTAAGGGCATTAAATGCCTCTACACATTCCTTGGAAAAGACAAATGGGGTTTCTTTCTCTAGAAGGTGGGTCATTGGTCGGGAGATTTTTGAGAAGTCTTGAATAAACCTACGGTAAAATCCGGCATGTCCTAAAAAACTTCTAACTCCTTTGACGGTTGTGGGATGAGGTAATTTTGCTATTACATCAACTTTGGCTCTATCGACTTTAATCTCGGACTTAGAAATTTTATGGCCGAAGACGATGCCCTCTTTGACCATAAAATGACACTTCTCCTAATTTAGAACAAGATTGGTGTCTTCGCACCTTTTGAGCATTTTGTCTAAATGGGAGAGGCATGAAGAGAAGGAATCCCCGAAGACCGAGAAATCATCCATGAAGACCTCCATTGTTTCCTCGATCATGTCATAGAAAATGGCCATCATGCACCTTTGGAACGTTCCCGAAGCATTACATAAGCCAAAAGGCATGCGTCGGTAGGCAAAAGTTCCGTAGGGGCAAGTGAAGGTGGTCTTCTCTTGGTCCTTTGGGTCAATTGGTATTTGAAAGTAACCCGAGAAACCATCTAGAAAACAATAGTATTCATTTCCTACGAGTCTCTCAAGCATTTGGTCTATAAACGGTAATGGAAAATGATCTTTACAGGTGGCATCATTTAACTTTTGGTAGTCAATGCATACACGCCATCCCGTAATCAATCGAGTAGGTATCAATTCATTGTCATCATTTTCAATCACGGTTATACCACCTTTCTTGGGCACACAATGGACGGGGCTAACCCACGGGCTATCGGATATGGGATAAATCAATCCGGCTTCAAGAAGTTTGATAACTTCTTTCTTGATAACCTTGTGAATTTTTGGGTTAACCCGTCTTTGATGTTGCACCGTGGGTTTAACATTATCTTCCATCAAAATCTTATGAGTACAAAACTTAGGATCAATTCCCTTAATATCCGACATCTTCCAAGCTATGGCACGCTTATGTGATTTAAGAACCTTAAGAAGAGCGTTCTTGTCCTCATCTTTTAAGTCTTTAGCGATTATAATGGGTAATTTATCAATACCCTCCAAAAACGTGTACTCAAGATGAGGTGGTAAATATTTGAGCTCAAGCTCGGGGAGTTCATCACTAGAAGGTTCAACGGTCTTAAGTTCCTCAAATTTTTGTTGTTCCGGAGGGAGGGTGGAAGTTGGGTCAGAATTAAGCAATCTTTCAAGGGTGAGATGGTCTTCTTTTGGATCGAAGTCGGCATCATCAATTCCTGGCTGAAATTGATTCGCTAGTAAGGCAAGCTTTGATTTCTTCCAAAATGAAGTCACCTCCCTCAAAAGGAGTGAGAGAGGTGGGAGAAGTAGAAAGGATTGGTTCCAAAGTTGGGGTGGGATTGCCACTCTTGGAAATGTTCGAAAATCCAAGTACTTCTTGAGCAAACTCCTCATAAGCTACATCGATAACATCGACTCGGTTAACCGATTCAATAGTATTGTAGGAGAATGTCTTAGTATCACCAACTTTGAATGTTATGGATTGGTCATCATGTCGAAGGGTCATTTGTTCACCATAAACATCAATTAAAGCTCATGTTATCCTCAAGAAAGGTCTCCCGAGAATCAAAGGAACCCGAGGATCGGCAACATAATCAACGACAACGAAGTCGGCCGGAAAGAAGAATGTACCAACTTTCACGAAAACATCCTCGGCGATGCCGGTTGGAGTAGAAATCGTTCGGTCAGCAAGTTCAAGTATCATTCGGGTCTTGGTCAAATCCGGGAGATTTAGCTTTTCCCATACGGAAAGAGGCATTAGGTTGATGCTTGCACCAAGATCGGCCAAGGCTAATCATTCATCCATCTTCGGAAAATCACACGGTATAAGAAATCTACCAGGGTCTCTAAGTTTTTCGGGAAATTTTTTAAGGATAACCGCTGAGCAATTCTCATTCACCGGTGTTTTGATTAATTCAATTAACTTATCTTTTTTATTGAGAAGCTTTCTAAACATTGGTGCAAATTTGGGCATGTGTAGGAGGCATCCGCGAAACTAAGCTCGAAATGGAGATTCCTAAACATTTCCACAAATTTCAAAGTTAAAAGATCGTCTTTTTTACGGAGCTTCTCCTTGTTAATCCTTGAAGGATAAGGTATGGTCGGTTTAGTCTTTGGAGTAACAAGGGCTCATCATTTTGGGTTTGGACCTCCGGAGGTTGGATGTTTTCGGTGCTTGGTTGCACCGTATCCTTTGTCACCTCGAGTTCGTGTTCCCCCACCTTAGGAAGAGAAGAAGGCGGAGGTAGAACTTGAGGCCCATCATAAGAAACTCCACTTTGGGTGGTGATGGCTTTCATATCACCTCTCGGGTTAGCAGCGGTGTCGCTAGGAAGAGAACCCGAGCCCGAAGTAGAGGCGGAATTGGTATTCATGATTTTGGTAAGCATCTCTGTTAAATTGGTCAGTTGGTTTTGCATGGTTTGGTTTTGGTCTTGCATATTTTTCGTAACCGCATCATTAGCCTTGATGTAGTTTTGAAATTCATCCTTTGACACACCTTGTGTTTGAGGAGTCGGAGCTTGGTAAGCTAGAGCTTGGTAAGCCGAGGGTTGATAAACTGGACCTTGGTTGTAATTATTTCCCCGATTTTGATTGTAACGGTTTTGATTATTTCTTTAATTGTTTTGATTGTTTTGATTGTTTTTATTGTTTTGAACAGGAGGAAAACCAGGAAGTCGAATTTGATTTGCAACCATCAGAGTACTGTAACCGATATTTCCTTGCTTGTAGTTAACCGCGGCGGCTTGTGAAACGTATTCTTGAATATTGTCACAATAAACGTTGCCATCGGTGGCAGGACAATTACGGTAAGAATGAGCACCACCGCAAGTTAAACAACTTTCCTCGACCGCTTTTACGGTAGCTGGAGCTTGGGATTGGTTTTTCTTATCGAGAAGCAAGGCTCTCACCATATCTTTAAGTTCGGCAACATCGGGTGAAACACCGGGGGTAGAAGAGCTCGAACTAACTTTGGAAACAATTGCTTTGTCTCGTGAATAACGAACTTTGGATTTGCTCTCGATGATGGCTAAGCAATCTCGAGGCATTTTGTCCAAAAAATTACAAAAAAATACCACCCGCGACGGAATTCATAGAATCTTGAACATTAAAAGTTTAAAGCATTGTAGAAAGTTCGAGTTGATGTAATTCAGAGAAACCAAGATGTAGGCATGCACAAGAAGATCCTTGAATAAGGGGGTCCCATGCCCTCACTAAAAGATTCATCAAAACGTTTCGACAATTGGTGAAATTTCATTTCGAAGATTTGTTTGTATTTAGAGGGAGGGAAAAATTGTTGATAAATTTTAAAACAAGAACATCCCAAGTAAAAAACGTCGAGGGGTTCTTTTTGAAGCCTGCGAAGGGGGGAAAATTGAACAACGAATAAGCTTAATTCGGATCGTATTCAGAACGTTTTGGGAACTTCAACGTAGAAGATCTTGTTTGAAATTATCGAATTGGAGCATGGGTATCTTCTTTATCAAGTACCGCAAAATAGTAAATTTCACAAGAGTGAGCAAAACCATGCTTAAGCTCAAAGTTGTCACCGCGGTGATCGCGGGAACAACGATTGCAATCCATCGAAACCCCTCGGTGGGGTGCTTGGAGGCAATTGCGCTATAGTAAGCCGTTTTGATCGGCCATCTTAACTACTACAGGTGAGGAGCTTGAAATTTAATTGGTTTTTTCAAGATAAAATGTTCAATATTTCGGTGGGACTTGTTGTTGAGGACAGTTACTGGTTTAAGAACGAGTAGCGCAATTGTACTAATTAATGAATAAAACACTAATATTTTTGTAATTTGAAGTTAAAAGTCCACTGGTAGCTCTTTAAATTACGCACAAAGAGAAGCGGAAGGCATTTAGCACCCCGAAGGCCCGGATTTAAAAGTGTTGCTTCCTTTTTTGGGCGATGTTCCTATGATCAAGCCCTCCTTATACCCACCCCTTATAGTTTTTGATAACTCGAAAGGTGACCAATATAAACGATTAACAACGCGAGTTTGTTTTTTTGATTTCAATTTTTTTGGTAATGCAAATACTCTTAAGGTAAAGTATTTTATACTGAATTTTGTGTTTTTATCTAATAAAAAAATCAAGAAAATAAAATATTTTTGTATTTTTTTGTATTTAATATATCACAAAATAAGCAATAAAACTTCACAGGAGAAGGTATCTTTAAAAACTATTCTTCAACGTACACATAAATCGTATCACAACGTCCACCGGGCAGCGGTGCCAAAAATTGATTTGACTTAAAATATCACCTTAGCTAAATATATAAATAATAAAAAATAAATATAATATACTATAAGAATTAACAAAATATCAATAATAAGAATTCCTAAGAGGAATTTTAAAGGATATATACTTTTGACCAAAGGCAAAACCCCTAAAAACCTTCCCGGGTCGTCGTCCCACGAGGGTATGAATAGAAAATCACGGTAACGTTTTTTTAAACAATGCTTGAATATCACTAATTGGATTTGGATTTCTAATTCTACAAAATATGCAAAAATAAACAAAGTACAAACTAAAAACGGAGCAATTAAGGCTAAAACACTAAAAACGATAACGGGATTCAAAATCCTGTTTCTTAGAAAAACAAAATTTTAAATACAAATTAATAAAAACCCTACAAATGCAAAATTTACATTTATAAATCCTAAATGATAAAAGAAAATTTAAAAAAAGAATTATATTTTTTTGACTTAATATTTTTTATTTAATGAATTAAAAACGGATTTAAGTCAAAAAATTAAATAAAAAATACAAACTTATTTGGAAAAATCCTAAAAATTTGTGAAAAAATATTTTGCACTAGGCTAAACAACTAAGAAAAAAAGTACGGGTGAACAGCATGTAGAATAAGCTGTTATTAGGCAGAAAGGGCTTATAGCTTAAATGGACAAAAAAGGGTTAAATATTATAAAGATGTGCAAGTTAAAACTGAAAAGACCCAATGGCACTTTGGTGGTGTGTGGTGATTAAATAATTTGGTTGAGGTATGTTGCGGTCAGGGATTTCGAGCCTTGCACACCCCTGATTTCCCTCATTCCCACATATTTTTTTGCAAAAAATTTTTAAACCACTTTTTAGATAAGCTAAAAAATAAGGACTTTTTGTAAAATCAACTTTTTCTAAAAAGCACAATAAAGCACAAAAATAGCTAAAAAGTGACAGAAGTACCTAAAAGAACTAAAAAGGCTTAAGACTAAAACTGTTGGCTTTTAAGGCTAAATAAGCTAAGGAAAAGCAAATAAGCTAACAACAAACAATAAGCTATACCTAATAAGCATTATAGAACAAAAATAAGCAAATAAAAAGAGCTAGACTAAGCTTAAAATGACAGAATTTCTTAAAAGGCTTTTTAACTTAAAATTCTAAACTAAAAATTCTAATAAGCTTGAATAAGCTCTACCCTAAGCTAAATAAGCTAACTATTACTACAACCTAACCTATTAAGCAGATCTAAGCAAAATTTAAGCAATCCTAACAAACCATAAGCTCAAATAAGCAAATAAGCAACTATGGCCAAAATTAGATACCAAACAGCCCAAAAGGCACTTTTCTAGCTTATTTTTAAGCTAGAAAATGGATCCTTATGGCCAAGTGGCTTATACCACTGAAAAGCTTGTCTAACAAGCTACAATAATCAGCAAAGAAAAAGGGGTTTGAAACAAAAATAAGCCATGAAAAAGCTTATGGAAAATAAGCTGATTCACACAGACAACAACACTTAGAAATTTTTCAAACTTTTTAAAACCCTACTTTTAAGCTTAAAAATAAGCTAACAAACAGATCCTTATGGACTTAGGACCACCAAACAGATCAAATTTAGACCTCAAAGAACACATAACAACTTTCAAAAAGCATTTTGAAATTCAGGATAAGCCACAATAAGCAAATGAAAAAGCTATTTTGACTGAAAACTTAACTTTTGACAGATTTTGACAAACACAAAAATTACACTAGCAGACTTGAAGACTTGGTTTAAAACTTGTTTTAACACATGAATAAACACAAATCACACTTGAAAACACCAGATTCAAAGACCTAATCATACAAGCTGATTAAATAATCTATGAGTTCACAGATTGCACACATAAGTTCACAAAACCTTGATTATGAGTTTAAAATCTTAAAATCTTTGGTAAACTGAATTTTATGACTAATTCAAGCTAAACTAAGATGATCCAAGTGTCAAAACAAAGTTTTGACCCATTTTAACCCATAAATCCAGTTAAACAAAACACCCCTTTAAACAATCTTTTTAGCATTTTTAAACTGATTAAGAGTGTTTAAGCTAAAGTTTTGCAAAGACCAGATGTTGACAGGGTGAAATGAGCAATCATAAGCAATTTTCAACAACAGATAAGCACTATAATAAGCTAACACAGATTATGCAATAATAAGCTAGAATGACAGTTTTTAATGAAAACTAGAACTAATGATATCTAAGCTATAAGCAGGCATACATAAGCATCCAATAACATAAATAAGCAACAATAAGCAAATACAAATAGTCAATAAACAAAATAATCCAAAAATAAGCTAAGACAGATTTTAAGCTAAACTTGTAAATAGAAAACTTACAAAAGCTCTTGCTCAAAACAGGGCAAATAAGCTTACAATAAGCTGATCTACAAGCTCTAGCTTGTCAAAGACAAGCTAGTGAAACCCATAAGCCCATCCAGGTTTGGCTTATCATCTATTTTCAGCTTTTTTTGAGTGACTTTTGGTAAAAGGCTTAAACACTTCAAGCTATGGAAAAGCTTGAATATTTTAAGCAAACAACTTAAGTACAAGTTAAAAAGAGCTTTTGTGAGCTTATAAACGTTTTTAAAACACAAATGACATTAACTTAAAAACAAAATTTTCATAAAAACTTAACTTTCATTAAACTTTAAATCTGAGTACATGGTTTAAAAAAGGTACAATAAGCTAAAGTTAAACTAATATAAGCTGAAAATTAAAACTAGATTAAAACTACATGCCTCTAGGGCTTACAAAAGGGTCCTATTTATATAGAATTCTTCAAGTCTTGGGTTCTTCACTTGTGCTACTTCTTTGAGTGAGCCAGGAGGTGTGCTTGTTATGTGAGTAAGTCCCAAAGTTTATCAAAGCCCTTCATTTTGAGTGCTCACCAAGTCCATCAATCATAGTCATCCATTATTTGTCTTCATTCCTTGACGAATGGTGTTGTTTAAGATTGCCAAGGTAGAATTGTTATTTTATGAAGTGGGGTTGAGGTGGGGGTGATGTTTTTGTCGTGGGGTTGCAGGGGGTGCAGGGAGGAAGACACAAATATGGTAAAAAAAGGCGCGAAGGTTTGAAGTGGTGGTTTGTTACTGTTTGGGTGATACAAGGTATAATTTTTGGGAAGTGGCAACTTTGGTCCCTCAGTGTGATAGGTGTGTTTGCACCGTTAGTCCTTTTGGTGTAGATGTTTGGGGATTTAACAACTTCAATCCCTGAAGTTGTATTGTTGTGTTACAACCACAGTCCTTGTGGTGAAATAAGTTTGTGGGTTGGCAGAAATGGCCCCTCAGGTTGTATAAGGTTATAAGGTTTGGGCATTTTGCTTTGTATAAATAGCTTAATGGGTTGACCCGGCCCATTAGATGGGTGCGGGTGGGCCCATTAAGTATTTCTTTGGTTTCGGCTTCGTCTTTGACTTTTGACTTTGTCGGGGTTGACTTTGACTTTGACTTTTTGACTTTTTCACGCTCTTTCCATTCCGTACTCGGGTTTGTAGTTTTGGCTTTGTTTTTGTCCATTTCTTAGATATCCGTTTCCTACACAATACAAATGCAAAACACACAAATACAATGTATTTTTGGTATGTTTTGGTCAT
This sequence comes from Tanacetum coccineum, assembly GCA_026074375.1. Lineage (NCBI taxonomy): Eukaryota > Viridiplantae > Streptophyta > Magnoliopsida > Asterales > Asteraceae > Tanacetum > Tanacetum coccineum. The sequence continues at coordinate 19,267 of BQNB010005400.1, read as the reverse complement.
TTTAGGCATGTTTTTATAGGCAAAAGGTATGTGTAATTAAGCACATACCAACATGAAGAGAAACAAATGGAAGGAATTCTGTCTAAACCAAACAATCCTACTATTTTCTCAACCTTTTCTAACAATCAAAGGTACTACACAACCTAAAACTACACAAATCAAAGAAATTATACAAGGGGTGAAACATCTACTTTAGCTGAAAGAAGGTTAATTTTTAGAAATGGAGTATAATATGGAAATTGTAGCAAAGAGGGTCATACCAAAGCAGAATGCTACAAGTTAGTTGGGTATCCAGTTGGTCACCCTTTGTATGGGAAATATCCAGCCAAACAGCCTCCAAAGTCAATAAATGATTCAAAGAATTACAGAACTGTAAATATGGTTATGGGTCAAAATGAGCAAATGGAAATGGATCAGAATGAGAAAACTGAAGCATCACCAAACCAAAACAATTCTACTCCTGATTCTCATGTTTCTACAAGAATGGATCAACTTCAAAACCAGCTGAATCAAGTTCTCATGATGCTGCAAAACAACAAGGAACCTTACATTGGTAAAATCTATTCTAACTTTGCTCAAATTCCTATGTTTACTACTTCTCTTATCTGTGATTTGATAGTAGCCTGGATTAAAGATAGTGGTGCAACAGACCACATTTGTACTGCCCTTGACCTTATGATTAACATCCAAACATTCACAAACCCCATCTTCATAACCTTACCAAATGGCCAAAACACACAAGTCACTCAACATGGATCAGTCATAATTAATGAGTTCATTACCCTACACAATGTTTTCTATGTACCAACCTTCTCATACAACCTCATCTCAGTTAGTCAACTACTTAAAGGAACAAATTTTTCACTCATTCTAACAGCCACAATGTGTATTTTTCAGGACCAGGACCATAGAATTGCTCTTGGCAGCCTTTGTAATGGTCTTTATCTCCTGAACAAAGAACCAACCTCATCAAGCTCACCACACACTGCTTTTACTCTATCAAGCAAACAACACATCTGGCATTCAAGACTTGGACACTCATCACCTAATGTACTTAAGCAAATAAAGTGTCTTAGTTCATCCTTTCCTTGTAATTCAAACTTCAATTGTACTATATGTCCACTTGCAAAGCATCATTCATTACCCTTTCATGCAGTACATCCTATGCATCACACTTATTTGATCTTGTGCACATTGATGTTTGGGGACCTTACAAACATACAACCATAAATAAATGTAAATATTTCCTAACCATTATGGATGATCACTCTAGAGCCACATGGACTTACCTTATGCTATCCAAACACCATGTAGTTTCTAACATCAAAACCTTCTATTTTTATATCCTCAACCATTTCAAAACAACAATCAAAACTATAAGAAGTGGCAATGGCACTGAATTCTTAAATTCCTCTTTATTAGATTTCTTCTCACAACATGGAATAATACACCAAACAACCTGTCCATACACCCCACAGCAGAATACAAGAGTGGAAAGAAAACATAAACAACTTTTTGAAATTGCAAGAGCACTTAAAATCCAAGCTAATTTTTCAATACGTTTTTGGGGGTACTGTATTTAAGCAACCACATATATTATTAACAGACTTCCATCCAGAGCCATTGATAATAAATCACCAGTTAAACTACTCTACAACAAACCACCATCCTTAGAACACCTAAAAGTCATTGATTATAAAGCTCATGTTCATCAAAACACAACTAATAAATTTGAAAATAAAGCAATACCAGTTGTCTTAGTTGGATATTCAAACCACCAAAAAGGATACATTTTGTATGACCCCAAAACACACATAACAAAAACAAGCAGACATGTAACCTTTGATGAGGACACCTTTTTATTTCATATCACACCTCAAACTACAACTGAACATCCAAACACCCCTTTACCATTTACACCAATTTTCATACATCAACCAAACACCCCCTTAACACCCTCCACAACACCTTCCATTGTCCCCCCAACATCAAGTACAGATCAACATCATCAATCTCACTCAGAACCAATCACATCACTTAACAATGCACATTCACCAATCACACCTTCACCAAGTCAAACTGCACAATCTCCATCAACTACAAACACACCAACTGACATGACTGATCCACCAACACCAACCCTATCCCCCCAACACCTCCACCTAAAAGAATCTCTACCAGAACCAAAACAATCCCTACAAAACTCAATGACTAGCATCATAATTTACCAAAATCATCTATTAACACTATATCCAAACATCATTTTTGCAATTACATTAATTATAATAACATTACAAAACCTCAAACCTGACGCTTCATTAACACAATCAATCACATAGTTGAACCACATACCTATAAACAGGCTGCTAAAGATCCAAGATGGGTAAAAGCAATGACAAAAGAAATTCAGGATTTGGAAGGCAATAACATATGGGAGCTCACTGTCTTACCACCACATAAGCTACCCATTGGAATCAAATGGGTATTTAGAATCAAATACAATGTAGATAGTTCTATAGAAAGATTCAAGGCCAGCTTGGTTGCCAAAGGTTTAATCAAAAAAAAGGCGTGGACTACAAAGAGACATTTGCACCAGTTGCTAATGGTTATTGTAAGAGCTCTCCTAACTACTGTTATTCAACAGAACTGGTTCCTTGAGCAACTAGACTTCAATAATGCCTTTCTTCATGGAGATCTTAATGAAGAAGTATATATGACAGTTCCACAAGGCTACTACACTTCTCTTCCTCCCAACACAGTTTGCAAGCTCAAGAAGTTCTTATATGGCCTTAAACAAGCTAACAGACAATGGTTTACCAAGTTAACCAATTTCCTCTTATTACTAGGATTTCAGCAGAGCTATGTTGATACATCACTATTCACTTTACAAAATCAAACTAACTTTCTCACCCTTCTTGTTTATGTGGATGATATACTCCTTGCTGGCAACAATCAGTCTCTCATCAACTCCATCAAAAAGTAACTTCACCAAGCATTTAGCATCAAAGACCTAGGTCCATTACACTACTACATTGGCATTGAGATCCTAAGAAATTCAACTGGCATCACCATGTCTCAAAGGAAATATGCACTGAAACTTTTACAAAGTAGACAAGTCCTCAATGATAAGCCTGCCACCATACCTATTGATCCACAAAGTCCCCTGAATGATAATGAAGGAACTCTTTTATTAGATCCATCTCGTTACAGAACCTTGGTAGGCAAACTCATTTACCTTACCATCACAAGACCAGACATATCCTTTGCAGCTCAATTACTTAGTCAATTCTCTCACTCTTTAAGGAAAACTCACATGAAAGCTCTTACAAGGGTTCTTAGATATATTAAATTATCCCCTGGTCAAGGTCTTCACTTCACTCCTATAACTAATCCTCAACTACAAGCTTATTATGATAGTGATTGGGCTGCTTGTCCAATTACTAGGAGATTTGTTACAGATGCTGCTATTTTTCTAGGCAAATGTATTATCTCTTGGACTTCAAAGAAACAATATGTGGTTTCTAGATCCTCAACAGAAGCTGAGTACAGAGCTTTGGCTAACAGCACTTGTGAAATAACATGGCTCAAATGCTTACTCAAAGACCAACAAATTCCCTTAACAAAACCAACCATCATTTACTGTGATAATTCTTCCACCATTGCATTAGCTTTCAATCCTATTCAACATGCCAGAACCTAGCATATCGAATTGGATTGTCACTTTTTCAGAGATAAGATTAGAGAAGGCTCCATCCTCCCAACCTTTATTCCTTCAAGACTTCAAGTTGAAAATGTGCTCACCAAAGGGTTATGCAAAGTTCTACATTACAATTGCCTTTCCAAGTTTGGCATATGTGATCCATACACATTGCCAACTTGTGGGGGGTATAAAAGGAAGAACGGAGAACCAGTCAACAACACCTCATCAAGCCAACACAGTCAAGAGAATTGCTCAACTATTCAAGTCCCTCAAGTTCAAACTCCATCAAGCTATCTTAGTCTCTTGTAATAGTTTCTAGAAGATTCTAGAAGTAATTTATCATGTTAGTTAGTTAGTTAGAAGCTTATAGTTTAGCCTTTCTCAATTCTGTATAAATAGATGATGTATCTCTTCATTTTAGTTTGAATCAATGAAAATAGTTTTTCCCGCCAAAATGATTCTTTCAAAATTCAGTTACAATAATGCGTCATTGTTTTCAAACCGTTACTCCCGTTTTCCCTTCTATGATCAACAAATTCATGTTCCATATTAGATCTCCTCAAAGTGATTATTTCGCCAATTTCCTTCTAGCCATATACAACTCATTTGGCTCAATCAACTCGCCTTTATTAGGTCTCCTCAAAGTATCAATGGCTTTGTTGTGACATTCGTCAATTTTAAGGTCAGTAACCGAAAGCAAACATATGATATTTGACTCTCTTAATTATTATTGGAGTCACTTTTATGTGGTCACATTACTCTTAGCATTTAACGCTTGTTTTTGTGCAACTCGTGTTACAAATCAATGTTTATTCCGAGTCATAATTCTATTTAATTGGAAATATTTATATTCGGATTTAAGGATACTATTTATTCTGAGCTTTAATTTATTTTCTAAATTTTATAGAATTTATTTTAAGTCGGTTTTTACAAAAAAAACGTCAATTTTAATTATTCGCGAGTCATGCGTTGGATATTTATCCGTTTTAGCATTCGAGAAAATCGATAATTTTATATTTTAGCTTCGGAAGTTTATTTGTTTTTATTTTTGTATTTTTCGACTTTTTCCGTGTTTTAGCCGAAACCGCGTCAAAAATAGTATTTTTACAATTTTACCATTTAAATAAATTTTTAAGCCCAAATTAGTGTAGTACAATGTTAAAAAATATATATATATATATATATACATATATGTACCAAACACCCCCCCCCCCTTAATTGTTTTAGGCTCCAACAAAACCAAAAACCAAACATCCTCTTATTACCTTTTTACTCCTACTAAATCCCAAAACAAACACTCCTATAATTTTTTTTATCTAAGGTAACTAATATTAACCTTTCCTTATAAATAGCGTTATACACTCCAATTCTTTTTAAAAAAACACACACACACGACACAAACACAGATAAAGATTTCGTCTCCTCTTCCCCCTTTCCCTACTGTTTGACGACCACACCAAGAAAAATCCCAAAAATCCATCATCAACCATCTCAAATCACTTTCAATAAATCCCAAATCACTTATAAACAAATCCCCATTATTCCTTATCAAGATTAAACCACAATGCATGATTTTTCTCAAGTTTTTAATTTCTTGATTTTTTGATTTTGAAGGGTTTTGATCTAATTGGGTGTAATTGGTGCTACAAGGAGTTGATATTAAGTGTGTAAACAAGATTTGGTGTAACAAAATCAATTTTTGGGTGTTGTGGTGTTCGGCCAATATCAAACCCAAGAGGGTGTTGATTTTCTTGATATTGCATTATGTTTGTAAGTTTTCTACTTAACTTTTTACATCTGTTTAAATATATGTTCCATGCATGTGTTAGATCTTGTATTGTGAATCCAATTATTGAGGTGCATGTCGCGTTTTGAGGTTTATTGATGGTTTGAGATGACTAGTTATGGGGCTAGGCTAGTTTAGGAGCGTAGACGATGTTCGCAACGCGAGAAATTGAAGTTTTGAAGGAGTTGAAAGATACTCAATAGGAGCAGAAAATTTAAGATCGTGTTTAGGCGAGTCGAAATTATTAAAACTGAAATTGGCCTAGGAATAATGATAGAGGACGTTAATACGAACGTTTCGATATAAAATTCGGCTTCTAACTCTTAATAACGAACGTTTTACGGTCTATTGAAGTTGCGAAAAATGTTAAATTCAAAATCAGCTCTTAAAAAAAATTAGTTTTCTGCAGAAACTAAAAAATGTATTTTCGTCATTTTCTATCAAGTTTTGGGTCTCGGGTAAAATTAGAAAGTTGTTCAGAATGTCGTTTTACCTTTCTGCGAGGATAACTAAGTTTAAAAATGCTTAATGACGGGTCGAAAAGCTTAGAATAAAATTATGCGTTTTTTAATTGCATCAGATTCGAGAAAATGGCTTTTTGGTCATTTTCTATGTTGTTTCAGGTCTCGGATAAAGCTAAAAAGTTGTTCGAAACATCGTTTTACATCAAAATGCTTTAGAGTCCGAGTCGTGAGAATGTATTTTAGCGGGTCGTTTTGGTAGGGTCATATTTAGGAAAAATCTAAAATAAAAGTCAACATGGCGAAATTTTAAAGTTTGGTCAAATTATGTTATATCAAATAGTATGGCGTAAAATATATTAAATAAAACTGAAATTTCAACTAATAAGTTAGTTTTTCACTTTGTTCGCGTCTAGATGACTTAATCTTGATAACGGGTCAAAATGGGTAATTTTCATAAAAAATTCATACTAGTCGGAATGGGTTAAAATGGAGCTAAATCTTAAGGCGTAACACTTAGTGGGTATAAGTAAGTAAGTTTGGCGCGCACATGGTGTTAGCCTTAAAATATGTCGACTTATACGTAATTACATTAGATATTGTAAGGCGTGACACGTAGGGACTAATAATGTCAAGTTAGGATAGTTATGGTGTTACACGCATATATAACCCCCTCTATACTTCCATGAAGGGGTGAGGATAATCATTTGCAACATAAAGTGTGTGTGTTTCTCTCTCTAGAAAACACACACATCTTTCCCTCTCTACTTTTCTCTCTTAATAATATGGCTCTCTATTTCTTTTATCCTCCCCGGCCTCTGGATCGTTAGTTTTAGGCTAGAATCTTTACGGGTAACAAGTGGCATCAGAGCCTAGGAGCGTTTCGTGTTTGTGGTTTGCTTATTTGATGGTGTTCGTGGCTTATTAAGCCATTTCGAGGCTTATTTTTAAGCCAAAACCCACGGCTTGGGTTGGTTGGTGATTATTTTGTACAAAAGCTTGAATCTTTCTTCTCTCTAATGGTTCTAGCTCATTTGTACAAGAGGTTTGTGGTTTTTTAAAGCTTAGTTCTAAAGATCTATGGTTCTTTTTAAGCTTTTTACACAAAATCTTGATCTGAAACTTTTTGTGTTAAAAACCATAAAGTTTGTGTTTTTATGATTCTACTAGTCTTAGATAGGTAAGAAGTACAAGAAAAATCGGATAAAAACGTCAAAAATTGAGTCTTTTGGTAATTTTTTGATTTTGGTCTTCGAACTCCTTTGGGCGAATTATACATCTGGCTAGGCGAGTTATACGTTGGGCGAGTTATACGCTGTTGTCTAGGCGAATTATACGCATTGGTCTAGGCGAATTATACGCTGGTCTAGGCGAATTATACGTACTTGGCTTAGGCGATTTATACGCTTTTGCCTGGGAGAATTATATGCTTTTGCCTGGGAGAATTATATGCTTTTGCCTGGGAGAATTATACGCTTTTGCCTGGGAGAATTATACGCTTTTTCCTAGGAGAATTATACACTTTGCTTGGGAGAACTATACACTTTACTTGGGTGAATTATACACTTCTCTTAGGTGAATTAGACACCTCTCTTGGGAGATTTATACCATTTCTCTTGGGTGATTTATACATTTCCATTAGGTGAATTATACAGTTTTTTCTTGGGTAGATTTATATGCAGTGATTTAGGCGATTTATACGCAGTGATTTGGGCGATTTATACAATATTAGGGGGCGATTTATACACTTTTGAGATCTGATTTATGCCGAAATTGAAGACGATTTATACCCTAATTTTGCCAAGAACCAAACTTAAACACCTTCCACAACACCAAAGCAAACACAACACTTAATGCTAAAACGATCATTAAAGATTCACTAAAATGTCAAAACGGCTATGGAATTTGGACTTTAATGTTAAGTGATCACGGAGTTGATTTGGTATCCCTTATTTGAGATTGAAGTGGGTTTCACGAAGGCGTCTACTTATTTCATCATCGAGACTTCCTTCTACTTTCTACCTCTTTTCTTAAAATCCCTCTATCGATTGATGACTTGCTTGATCGTATACGGTTTATGATTGAGACTTGGATTATCTAGTTATACCCAATGTAAGAAGTTATATTGTAGTGCTCACGGGTTATAGCTATCACTTAAAGGAGTTACGTTATAGTACTCAGTGTCACACGCAGATGCAGATGTTCAAGAGGTGTTGTACTTTTCATATACTTTGTGATTGGGTATAGGGTACTTAGAGGCTTTCTTCTGCACCGTTCTTCAATCAACAACAATGCAAGCTTAAGTAACAAATTTAGGGAATCTTACTTCATTTTCAAGTTTGGTATATCGGGTTTACTTCACCATGTGGTCACAACAATAGCCGACAGAATACGAGGTTGGTAAGTTAGCTAGAGAGTTTAAAGGTTGAGATGTGATCAGCAATTCTCACGGGATATTTAAAGCTATAGAACGTCAATGGTACTTCACGGTCTAAGCAAAATCTTTCAAAATCCTTTAATATCATTCATAATTTTTCAAGATGTTTGCTTAAGACAAGAACTTCTCGAGTATATGGTCGTACACGTCAATGATGCTTCCGAGAGTTCGAAACCATCATGGGGGAATATGTGTACTTTGATACATTGATATTATTAGGTTAACTTCCAGGGGGAAGTAGTGTATACTACTTTACTTAGTATGGTGTGTGTGAAGTATTCTACATACGTGAGAAGATTTGTTGCTGATCTCTAGCATGTTCCCTCAAACAGATATTCACCAAGACCGAATGTCATGATACAGTATAAGAAGCAGCATTAATTGATGTAAGATGTACACATGTGAAGGATGAATCCTTTAAGGGATAAATTGCTCACACTCAGGACTTAGTTGACTTTGGTGTAGCAATTTACATCAACACTATTCTGGAGGAAGAAAAGTGCATTTCCGGATCTTAATTGATTTTGGTGCTACGGTTTTGACATCGGTAATAGTGATAAAGTGTGTACTTCAGGTATTGGATGATTTTTCTACAAAATTCTGCTGTGCACTTTAAATGTCAATGTTAGAAGATCGTTCGAGCTACATCAATGTTTCAGAATCTGCTCAAGATACGGATGTTGGTTTAGGGGGAAGCTGATTCAAAAACTTCGCCAAAAAGAAGTCTATGAAGAAAGCTTTTCAAGACATGCTGCATGAATTGGGGGGAAGTTATTCTAAGTCATGCATACTACAATGGTTCCATATCAAGTAAAGTCACAGAAGATCCAAGCTGGAGTACAAGTATCAAGACAGGAAGACACAAAAGTCATCTTCAGCATTGGAAGCACTTTCGAAGACTTTATTTTGTTTGTAAGTGTACTTAATAGGAACATTGTAAGTAATTCCGTATGTCCGCATATTGGGGAAAGATTGTTAGCCTTAAAATATGTCGACTTATATGGAATTACATTAGATATTGTAAGGCGTGACATGTAGGGACTAATAATGTCAAGTTAGGATAGTTTTGGTGTCACACGCCTATATAACCCCCTTCATACTTCCATGGAGGGGTGAGGATAATCATTTGTAACATAAAGTGTGTGTGTTTCTCTCTCTAGAAAACACGCACATCTTTCCCTCTCTACTTTTCTCTCTTAATAATATGGCTCTCTATTTCTTTTATCCTTCCCGACCTCCGGATCGTTAGTTTTAGGCTAGAATCTTTACGGGTAACACATGGATTCTACAATATAAGATTTACATGTATGTCAGAATATATATATTTATACCTATGCAAAATATGCATTTTCTTATAATTATATTTTCTTATAAATGGACCACTATTATTATAAGTCGCGGTTGAGTTGTTGGCGTTCTTCTTCTTTTGTTGATTTTCTTGGTTGATACTTCAATTTGCGGTGAGTTTCTCACATCCTCTTTTTTTACATGTTTTAAATATTTTGGGGTGAAAAGCATGATGTGTCTTATTTCATTACTATGCTCGTGCTTTTATGTGTTTAAACTTTCGAGCATACTTGAACTTATTGAATTTGGTTTGAACTTGTTAAACTTTGGAAACGTGTTGAACTTCGAACTTTAAACTTGATATGTATGTTGTTTGATGCTTGGAACCCGCCACTACTTTTAACTTATTATCCCCCTCATCGGGATTGAGATGTTAGTACTTATGGATAGCACTATTAGGAGAATAGCCCATTCTCACTCCCCACACAAGGGTGCATAGTACTAAGTGTTTGTGCCACACTATACAACTAGAACTTGATTGGATGTTTGGAACGGTTAGTCTGAATACGTTTAAGTAGTGCCTCACATGAACACTATAGCATACATATATGTTGGTTTGATTTGTGTTACGTTACTTTATGTAACGGGAACTGTTTCGAAAACTTAACTTGTTTTTATTAACTTGCCATTGAGTTGGCAAACTAATTTCTGATATCAATTCTTTTTCTGACACTATATTTTGTGGATATAATCATGTGAGCTCACCAACTATTTCGATAGTTGACCATTTTTATCATGCTTTTCAGGTGACATTCTTAAAGTGGAAACTTAGCGCATTTGCGTATGGACATGTTCAAGATGTCTACTTTCTTCCAAGTTGTTGTCTTTTGGGTCATCCATGTTCGGAAGAAAAATAACTATGTTGTCTTTGTATTTTTAAACTCGTACTTGGAAATATTGTAATTTGGATGACTTTCTTTTATCTTAATTCATGTATGGTGTTTTATCTATCATCTTGTGTGATGTTTATTCATATATTACAACTCGCATTTCCGCCTTGGTGGGGTGTGACAGATTGGTAACCAGAGCCTAAGGTTATAGAGAATGCCGGTTTTTCAAAAATAAAATTCCGAACTATAACCAAAATGATTTTATTTTTCTAAAAACACCGAACATGAAACGAGTCGACTAGTCCGAGTAGTTGCATCATTAGACCTAAATTAGACATAACTTGATCAACTACGTCTAATTCATGGAGTATCATGCAACACTGGGTATAGTCATTATTTTAAACGAGTTTAAAAACTGACTTTCCACTTTAGTCACTGAAAAGCATACTAGGAATTATGTGCACCGTACAATGCATACTTTTAGATGTCCACTATTTGATTTATTTACATCATGCTTACTTTGATTAATCCATTCATGTTCTGAGTTTGCTTTTACATCGGTTACCGTCGTTATAGTGTCACACTGTCCCTAAGCACCTTGTTATTAAGGACACCGTTATAGTCACAACATATTTCATATATCATTTTCGCACGCCAATGATTCCGCGAGCGAGTCGCGACGCACACTTAAATACTTTTCCTACCTTTACCCTGCATAAGACCTTGAGAAGGACTCGTTGATAGATTTCGAGTAAGAACTCAAGGCGAGCAGTAGGTGAACTATATATGCACGACATGTAGAGACGTTCGTTCTTTCGCTATTAGAAATTTTGTCGACCTATATTACGATCACGCCTCCGTTTTATTTTGTCATGCTATTAAGCAAACCGTTTTAGCTTCTAATGTAAGCATTCTTTGCTTGTTCACCAACACCGTGTTCAGTAATTCAAGATTTTGTTTCTAAGCGACCCCAAATTTGAGCCAATTTTTCAAAAACATTAGGCCTTTTACCAACTTCTGCCTTGATTTCATGACAGTTCTTGTTTGATGAGTTGTGAAATTATGCTTCAAGTTTCTACATGGCTTAAGACCTTTGAAGAATTAACTCCAGGATGGGTGAGGCTTGGATGTTTGGATGCGGATACTCAAACGACGTAGATGCAACGCGACTATAGAAAGACTAGGGCTGAAAGCATAAATGCGCGGTGTTTTGTCCTTACCCTACCGTGCATATTGCAAACGACTATTTCTCATCCACTATGTGGGTTGGCATCATTTTTATTGTGGAAACCTGTTACTTAAACGTTTCATTCTTGAAAACGTTCGATGAGACGGATTACGTCATTAGTTGCCTTAGGAGCAACTCGCCTTAGAGTGTTACCACTCTAGTTGTTTGGTTGTATGACCATCGCATAGAAGACCCCTTTTGTGATAAAAAGATTGATACGAGAACGAGAACCGTATACTTAATACTGGTTAATTGTGTAACCATGATAACAAGTTTCGTCTTGGCGTTCGTGTTTCGGAGATGGTACTTATTTGGAGGAGTCGAAGTCCTTTGGTAACAAAACCTGTAAAGGTGAGATACTTTTGAACACTCCTTCTTAAAAACATGATGAACTAGTAATTTTCAACGGCTACATCGTTCAGCGTCACAACTTATGTATTATAAGGCACATGTAAACATCAAATTTTGTTGAATATTATTACCCAACCAACATTCAAAAAAATGTTTATATACAGTATATATATATATATATATAAATTTCTTTTCGATCGGTTTTATTGTGTTTAGTTATTATGACTTCAATTTTTTTTGAAAGAAAAAAACTTTATTACGACTCAAAATTTCAAAAATCATTATTTCGACTTCAATTTTAAAATAAATAAATATAAAATAATAATAATAATAATTGTAAAATTTTATATTTTATTTTACTTGAAATACATTTTTGGTCAAAAATATTTTTATTATGATTTATGTTAGAAAACAAACCTTGTTGTAAGTTACTACGAAATACAAACTTTTTTGATGACAATTATTGGGGAAGTTTTGAAACCATATATGTGAAAACGTTTATTTTTTTCTATATATAAAATTTCGTCGCAACTGTGTTTGAAATAATGTTATTTCATTTTAAGCTGCATCATATAAATGCACGGTACTCGAACTATACTTTGGTCAAATTACTTACTCAACAAATGTTGTGGACAAATTAAACACCATGTCTCCAAGACAAAACACGCGCAACACAGGAACGAATCTTGGACACCAATTATTGTGCATCTGTATCTTACAAACCTAGAACGGATACGAGTCTGAATCGCCTAAACCCTGTGCTAGCTATCAAAGGAAATCACGACCAAGGGAACAATGGAAATCATGCACGTGATAGTGCCTTCGACATAGGTACCGCTGAAGCTCAGCAAGATCCAAACATCATGACGAGTACTTTTTCTTTCATCGATCATCTTCTACCGTAATATTCGATTTTGATGCCTATTTTAGTTTTATTTCTACCGACTTTTTTTCATTGATTAACTCGAAACCTAGTGCTATAAACCCCGATTACGAAATTTAAATTGCTAACGGTCTAAAGTTAGAAACCAAAAAGATTGTCCGCGGATGTGGACTAGAACTAGAATATCATACGTTTCTTATCGACTTGATCCCTTTCGGACACAGTAATTTCGATGTGACTGTAGGAATGGAATGGATATCCAAGCTTAAGGCAAAGATAGTTTGTTTTGAGAAAATTCTCCAAATCCCGTTATTTAATAGAGAGATTTTGGAATTTCATGGAGAACGGCCTGAAGGAAAATTGAAACAGTTGATGACAATTAAAGTAGACGAGTTGAAACTCGAAGACATCCCTGTTGTACGTGATTCCCTGCCGTGTTTTCGGAAGATTTATCAGGTTTACCCCCATCCCGCGAAGTGGAGTTTCACATAGATCTTATTCCTGGAGCTATGCCTGTTGCAAAATCACCTTATCGTTTGGTACCTACAGAAATGTAAGAACTGTCCAACCAACTTAAAGAGCTCCAAGAAAAAGGTTTCGTACGACCTAGCTCTTAACCTTGGGGAGCCCCAGTCTTGTTTGTTAAGAAGAAGGATGGTTCATTCTGTATGTGTATAGACTATCGAGAGCAGAACAAGCTAACTATCAAGAACCGTACCCTCTTCCTAGGATCGATGACTTGTTCGATCAACTGCAAGGGTGATGTGGGCTTAAACACACATCATTTATAACCCGTAAAACACTATTAATTGGACTAAAAATACTAAAATATGGATAATTATCTTGCAAATATGTTTGTTTGTGTTTTTATGTCTTGCAAGTACAAAAGATTGAAAACAATGCAAAAACAGAAATTTTCGGGTTCGATTCGATAAAGATTACTTATTATTCAAGATCAAGACAAAGTCATAAGATTTCCCGAGCATGCCATTGGAAAGAGCACGAGATTGCGAGTCCGACGGTGCCTTTATCTCTTATTGGGCCGGCCCGACACTATTTATATAGGTCGGACTGATCCATACTAATTCAAATGCTCAAGTATTAATCCATCAAGCTCATGAGCCTAGGCCAACATTACTAAGAAGAAGAGATCTAGGCCCATGTTAATTCAAGCCCATTATGTTGCTTTGATTCTACGCAGATGTGATAAAAAGAAAAGTACGTAGCAGCTAAACGGCCTTTTATCTTCAATTTTCTTTTTGTCTTCATTTTTTAGATTAGATAAGGAAGCATAGAAGACATGAGATAGATCTATCTTTCCATCTATTTTATATCGTGATCTATCTTTCTTTTCATTTTTATTAGTTCGTTTTTCTTTGTTTCCTTTCATTTTCACGCAATCAGTAAAGTAGTAATAGACTAGTAGGACTAGGATTACTTTTTAGTTTAATTTAGCCACTTAAATTTTTTGCTTATTTTCTTTCCAGCTTATTGTAGCTTAATATTTCAGCTTATTTTAGATAAAGTTTGTAAACAGTTTGCTTATTAGTTAATAAAAATGGTTTGATGTTGTTAGCTTATTGTCGCGACTTATTCTTCTTCTTATTTCAAAGTCGAATGGCTTATTGTACAAGCTAATTATATTTAGCTTATTTTCTGATTTATTTAAGCAGTTTGTGTTGGCTCGTTTTCTCTTCTACTCCTTTCTCTATTTTGCTCAATTCGAACGCAACAAATATGTGTAAAGAGTTTCTGAACTCGGCTTATTTCTAAATGAGCTTTTGTCACATATGAGTTTCGAGAGCTTTTGCTTTTAGATAGCTTATTATAGTTTATAAGATTTAGTTCATGGTTTGGATTTGCTTAAAAGCTACTTGGCTCAATTCGAAATATTAGATAAAAGGTGCGTTGAGTTTTAAACTCGGCTTATTGAATAAGCCTTAGTCATCTTTTCATTTTGAGAGTTAATAGCTTATTTCATAAGTTGTAGTTTCATCTCAAAATAAGAATTTATAGCTTAGTTTGTTTTCACAGCTTAATCGGTTTCCTTTTCTATTTCCAAAACCTTTGATTAACTAGTTTAAGAAAATGGGCCGAGCCCAATTGATGTGCTAGAGGATTTTATAGTTTTAAAACAGATTGCAAGTTGTATCAAACAGTTTTATAAGTTTCGGTTACTAAAAATGTTCTTAAAATAGTTTTTTTTAAATACAAAAAAGTATTAGTTTAGTTAATTTAGATTTTTTTTAAAACTAGTTTATAATAGTTTATTGTTTCGTCTTAACTTTACTTGTTTTGAGATGGCGAACCCGGTTCAACTCATGAGGCGTGGAGCATAAGGGTCTAGTAAACTAGCTTAATATTTTAAGTTTAAAGCTTTAAGCTCCTAAACTTATTTATTTTGATAGATTATTAGATCGGGTGGTTTTATATCCATTTGCGGTTCTTCGACTCGGGTCTATTTCCTTTCTCTTTTCAATTCATTAGTGTAGATTTATTTAGTTTAATATGTCTTTATTTGCTTATTTGATTAATATGCTTAGTGAGTAGTTTAATCATATGCTTGTTAAGTAAGTTGGTGAATAGTAAATTAAGTGTGGAATTTAATAAGTGACTAGTGATTAATAATTTGCAAAAGTTATTTAGTTTAGTGTTTTATTTAGTCGAACGGGCAAAAGCCATATGATTAAGTAGGCATTAAACTAGTAATTAATATCTTGATAAAAAGTTGTTTTCAATATTAAGCCAACGTTTTTAGGAAACGATTATTTAGACGGATATTAATTCGCCATTAAGATCTAAAACTTCACACTTAAGAATCTATTCATTTTTACTTGACAAGCATATTTTTATTTATATATTTTTCATCTTATTAGCTTGCTTGTTATTTAGTATAATCTAGTTTATCGTTATTTTTAGTTTTAATCAAAAACCAAAAATTAAAAGACATTCAAGCATCAAACAAAACGTTTTCGTGAATTTCAAATTCAACTCTCGTTGGGATACGACTCCGGAAGATTAATTATTACTTGTCCTCAAGTAATTTTTATCCGACGTGATTACTTATATTATATTACTCGACCAGTCTTTCGGGACGAATCAGTTTTTTGGCGCCGCTGCCGGGGAGAGTTGTACGATTTTTGCTTTTTGTTTCGATGTGAATGCCTTGAAGATCCTTTCTCTTTTGAAAGTTTATTTTCGTACTCATAAAAAAATAAAAATCCAAAAATATTTTCTATTTCCATTTTATTTTCTTTTATATAAATATATTAAAAATACCAAAAATATTTTCATTTTATTTTCTTTATAAAAAAATCAAAAAAATAAATAAATATATTTTCTATTTTTCTATCTTTATTAAAATCCAAAAATATTTTTCATTTCTATATTTTATTTTATTTTTCCTTTTCTTTTGTATATATATATATATAATAAAAAAATAATGATAATAAAGATCTACAAAGACATACTAAAAATTATTAAACACCAAATTCCTTTGTTTTACTATTAGTGCATGAGCATACAATTTTATTCGAGACAAATCAAGTTACATTTTCCCAATCCCGAGAAAAGTTTACAATTTCATCGAGTAGAAGAATCCGAGTCCGATAATCTTTTTCATGATCATATACAAGGAGAGGACGAGCACGCTGACGACGTCCAAATGGCTGATCATTTGAGACCGATGGAAGAGCTTCTCCGAATACCTATCGTAGGTATTGAAAATGCTATTGTTGTTCCTGCCATTCTAGCAGATGAATTTGAACTAAAAACCGAGTTACTTGATTTCGTAAGTAACAATTCTTTCTTTGGTCTTGAAAATGATGATCCTCATTCACACATCAGGAGATTTTACCAAATAACCCAAACTTTAAGACTAAACCAAGTGTCTGATGATGTGGTGAAGTTGATCTTATTCCCGTTTTCTCTTAAAGGAGCAGCCGAGAAATGACTTGAGAACGAACCTCTTTGTTCCATTACGACTTGGGATGATTTAGTATCAAAATTCTTGAATCGATTTTATCCTCATTCTAAAACAAAAGAGCTCAGAAAAGAAATCACGAACTTTCAACAAGTTTTCAGTGAGACTTTTACCGAAGCTTGGGAAAGATTCAAAGATTTATTAAGGAAATGTCCTCATCACGGATTCTCACTCCTTCACCAAATAGATTTTTTCTATAACGGGTTGTGTCAATTTGATCAAGATTCTCTCAATACCGCAGCGGGTGGAAATCTGATGATGAAAAATATTCAAGAAGCTTTAACCATTATTGAGAATAGAGCCAAGGTTCAAACTTGTCGAAATAAACCTCAAGTTTCGAGTAGTGTTGGTAGTTCAACTCAAATTGACACCATTACCGCTCTTACTAAATAAGTCAAAGCTCTTATTTCTAGCATGCAAGAAGCTTATAACCGAAACCAAGAAGCCCCGATTCAGTTAATGCAATATCAAATGGGTCAAATGGAAGAAACTTTTCATGAGAGGCCATCATGTGTGCCACCGAGCGACACCGAAACATACCCACGAGAAGAACGTAAAGCGGTTACTACTATGAGTGATTTGACATTGGATGGATCTTTTATTCCTCATTCTAATTTTCTCTTTTATCAAGATGAGGAACTAGAACCGGAGACCATAACGGAAGTGGTGGAAATTGCTAGCTCTAAGAGCACACCACTTGTCCCACCTCTGGAAACTCCACCATTGTCCGCACCAAAACCTAAGGAAAACCTCGAGCCTAATCCTCATCAGTTATTGATTCAAGAAGAAAATTTTCAAGCTTTAGAGAATCCTACAGGACGTGCCGACCATTTCGTTTATAGAATTGAAATTGTTGATTCTTTGTGCGATAAATTTCCTATTGAAAACAATTCTTTGAGTAGCAATCCCACTCCCTCTTCTGATTCTGTGATCGAGTCTCTCTCCCCACTTTCTATTCCCTACGAGGATAGTGACTCTCTCGTGGAGGAGACCGACATCCTTCTTTCTCATTTTAATGATTCTCCGCCTGAATATGAGACTTTTATCTTTGATATTGAAAAGAAGAGTAGTGACATTACCACTACTCATCCTGATTATTCTCTTCTGGATTATGAAGCTTTTTATTTTGATGACGATCATATTATGCTAGGATTATGAAAAAGACTCGGTCACCCCCGTGTATCGTTTAGTATAGCATAGCTCGTAGTTAGAAAGTAAGCGTATGGTTTTCGGTATTGGGCCGGGTCCTTTACCCAAGTGTAAACCCATACCCAAGCCCATAATGCTCACAATTACTTGTATATATACCCCTTCCCACCCATGGGAAGGGGTTGGTTGTTCACATTAAGCTTATACATTATCTTGCACTTTCTCTCACTAGAAAGACAACTTTCTCTCTCTAAGATAAAGTAGCCAACCCATCATCTCTTGCTTGTGTTATGATATCATGTATACTACAATTGGTATCAGATCCCATGGGATGATTAGCTAGATTGTGTGTGCGTTTTCTTGGTTAGTTTAGATCAAAAGTTTGGTTTTAGAAGGTTTATGGTCTTATTCTTGACACTCTTTGATTCTCATGTTTGTGATGTTAAAGTTAGTGTTTTTATAGTTGTTATAACATTCTAGGACCAAGTTGTGCAAAAGAAACCAAGTGAAAACGTTCAAAAGGGTGATTTTTAGGGGTTTTTAGGTGAAAAAGTTCGTATTCTCGTCGTTGCGTTTTGACCTTCTGAGACATTCTTGGTTGCGTTTTGGGTGAAGAAAGCATATTGCGTTTTGATCGTTGCGTTTTGATCATTGCGTTTTGACCTAGAGGTTGCGTTTTGATCATTGCGTTTTGACCTAGAGGTTGCGTTTTGGTCATTGCGTTTTGGCTGCAGGTTGCGTTTTGAAGACTTTCGTTGCGTTTTGACTAGGGGTGGCTCTGCCCAATTTTTTAATTGGTTGCGTTTTGATCAAGTCTCAAGACTCCATTGCGTTTTGATCGAGTCTCAAGACTCCATTGCGTTTTGATCAAGTCTCAAGACTCCATTGCGTTTTGATCAAGTCTCAAGATTTCATTGCATTTTGATCAAATCTCAAGATTCTCATTGCGTTTTGACAACTCTTCACTGCGTTTTGACAAAACTTCATTGCATTTTGATCAAATCTCAATATTCTTCATTGCCTTTTGACAAAATGTAGGATCGATGTACTCTAATATGTTGAACCTTTAGCTTGTAAAGGATATTACTACCTTAAATAAATCCAAGATAATAA